>WBZZ01005045.1:40000-52500 GCA_019918135.1 Paulinella micropora
CGCTAAAGCCGACGAAAAAAATATACTTTCTGTTGCACTTAGAGTTTGAGACATCTGCCACTGGTCAGGCCGCCGCCCAACCACGGGGGAGTGATTTTCCTGGATTTTTAAAAATAGATTTTCAAAAAATATCAGAATTCTGTCTCAAACTCTAAAAATGTGTCTCAAAAGGGAAACTGGAATGGCCTGAGCCACCCAGCCCCTCAGCCTGTCTCAGCACTGTCTCAATGCTCAAGCGACATGTAGCACTTTTTAGGGTGGTCTGAGACGTATGAGACGTTTTTTTTTATTTTTCAAAAAAAAATTTAAAAAAAAATACAAGGAGGGAGGGAGGGGGGGTGTGGGGAGTTTTGTGGAGGGTGGCAGATGTCTCAAACGAGAGAGGGAGGGATGGAGGGAGGGAGGGGGGGGGCTTTCCGACATGGTGGGGGGCCGGGGGGAGGGGAGGGAGGGAGGGGGGGGGTGCTTTCCGACAGGGTGGGGGGCCGGGAGGGAGGAAAAGATAGTTAGGCTATGTTTTTATTGAATCGCTACAACGCGTCGAGTTTTCTAGCTAGGCGCTGGAAGACAGTCTGCAGGCGCCTGTTGATACGGTCCTCCACCGCAGTCCAGTACATGCGCTGGTAGCGCTTGTAGAAGCGCCAGGCTCCGCTGGAATCGTCCAGGCCGACGCCAGGCAGGCCATCGACCGTTTCTGTCCCGGGGCATTGGTGTCACAGCAATTCCTTTTGAAATTCCGCCTCGTGGATGACGGTTGTTGGCCAGGGCCTCGTGCTTCTTGCCCCAGCCGCCGTACCAGTCCCGCCAGGAGTGGAACGGACACAGCTTTTGGATCAGGTCGTAGAGGTCCCATTGGCGAGCGCTGGATAGGCACGCCAGGGCTCCCTTGGGTAGCGGACTGTAATAAGCAGGGGTCGGCAGGTAGCTGCAAACTAGCAGGACCACGTTCTTGTCCTCGATGTACTGATCCAGCCACTCTGCCACCGGGGCATGCAGGGTCTGCAGCTCCAGCGGCAGGTCTGGCACGCCCCAGCTGGCTGGTAGGTACGGGTCGGTAGGCACGCGGAGCAAGGCGAGGTCCAAAAGGGAGAGCAGTGGCTCCTCCTCTGGCTGTAGTGCGGTAGCGGCCAGCGGGGACCAGGGATAGGGCGAGGCGGTCAGCAGCAGGCGCCGGTCAGTGGTATTCAGGCCATGGGCAGCCGCCTCGACCAGCAGTGCGTACCAGTCGACGTCCTTGCACGGGTGTCGGTCGGCGTCCAGCCGGGCCACGGCGGCCGGGTCACAGGGGGCGGGGACGTATGCAACCGGCGGGGCGAGCGCGCTCAGCTGGCCGCGCGGCAGGACGCGGCGCGCGCGCTTGGGGGGGCGGGGGCCGTCGGTGGTGGCGGCGGTGGCTGCAATTTTTCTCCTCATTTTTTTCTTGGGACTTTGGTGGTTCTCTGCTGGGCTGGTTGTGTGCTAGTCTGACCCCCTCCCATCCGTTACTCCCCAGGGGGAGGGTGCGCGTGCCACGTGTACCTTTTTTTGGCCTGGACATGCATCTTTGCCTTTTTTCCTCCAGTGATATGGCCGAAATTCGGTGATACGGGAAAAAAGGCAGTCGTCGGCCCTGCAGACAGGAGCCTGCCTGACCAGCGGCGCGTGCCCGGTCGCACGCCTCGGTAGACAAGTTGTCTGCCTTTGTCGAGATCAGACTTGGGTTCCCAAGCGAACCCAAAAGTCCCTGGAGCAGGAACGAACCCATTGCCATTTTTGCACCCACCACTGGCAGTGGTTGAATTCGCGAAAATTTACCGCGCCGCAAAACACACTAAATTTTCGCGAAAATTTTTAGTGCGGCCGCAAAACACGCTAAATTTGCTCGTCTATCTTCAATTCGATTCTTTTCCTGCCTTAGGTGCCACCGCGCAATTGCTCCACCCTACCTGCCAAGGAAAATGATGCTAGCTCTGCGGAATAAACGGACGCCCGCTGGTACGGACGCCCAGTCCCTCAAGCGGCGCCGCCTCCTGGAGCTGACCTCGCTTACCCGCACTGCCCCCCGCGAGCCGATGTCCGAACACGCGAAGCATGCTACGGCGCGTCTCTACTACGACAATAGGTCTCGAGGGTACGCCCCGTCGAGTGACATGTTGTCAGACCTGTTGAAGGAAATAGTTGACATAACCGACCGATCTGTCCGTTTTTATTGTGCTAAGTACTCCGAAGCCACGGGGGGTTATTGGACATACGACGAGGAAGGTGGCGTGACAGGTTGCTGGGAATACAAAGACAGTCCTCGTGTCCCGTTGTGTTCAGTACTTGATCAGCTGGTAATGACCGCTCCCTCTGAGAGATCGCTGATGGGCAGCGTGGCCAATCTGGTCGCCGCGGAACACAAAGGGCTGTCCCTGCTGGAAGAGGAGTTTAAGATGCCTGTCGTGCTAGTGGAAGTGGTCAGGCAATACGTCAACCCAGTCTGTTATGACCCGTTGGACCCGCGGACGGCTGATGCATGGAGGCATCTTGACTCAGACGACCAAGCTTATCTACATGATTATATGTCCTTGCCCCCCCTTCGCGTGCCCGGTGTTGCTATTGGTGAACCGTGGATGGATGAATGTGCTATCGCGAATAAGCTACTACCTCAGCCTTAAACCGAGCGCGATATACAAGGGTACAGGAGAACGATTGCTTCCATACGCAAAAATAAGGATGAGTACTGGGAGGGAACAGTGGCTGAAGTAAACAGGAGTCTCCTTGTGTTATTCCAAAGAGTCAGGGCCCTGCTGGCCGAACTGTAAGAAAGAAAGTAATTAAACTGTTTCTTCCACTAGTCGACAGTCTGCTCTGTGCGTGACATTCTTTTTTCTTTTTTTTGTGGGGCGGACGTGACCACTCTGCCCCTGATATTGTGGGCCAAGCGTGCCCCAGAAACGGTGGTGGCGCAACCGCTTTTTTTTCCTCTGGGGCCGGATCTGCCACTTGTCCCTTGATATATGTGGCAGATCCTGCCCCAAAAAAACCAGTGAAAAAATTTTTTTTTTAATGATGGGCCAACTTGGCCACCTCCCCTCTGAAATCATTGGCCAAATTGGCCCATTTTCAAAGAGACTGATATTTTCATAAATATCAGTCTCTTTGATAATTTCCTCATCTGTTTTTTTTCTTCATTGCTTTTAATATCATTGAAAGCGTGGTCGACAAATGCTAGCTGTTTGTCCTACCTGTGGCGCCTGCTTTTTTGAAGGGCAACTGTACTGGTCGGGGACTTGTAAAAAGGGGGACCCTCGTGACTTAGCCTCTCTCGTGTGCCGCCCTTACGGTGACGGCGCCTGCATCAACCCCGCGCGAGACGTGCCCGGCGGAGACACTTGGGCGGAGCGGATGCGCTTCGTGGACAATTTCCTGGACGAGATGCTGTAAATAATTAAAAAACTTTTTCTCGTAGTCTACTAAACTAGCAAGGAATGGAGGTAGCCAGGTCCTACAAGCGCCGTCGTCTGGACGGTGCGACCGACGACTTTGTGCTGCCGGTCGACGGGCAGAGAGGCGACGTCCTTGTTTCGGACGGTGACGGGGGCGTGAGATGGGCAGCGGGCGGCGTGGCCGCGAACGACGCGGTAGCGCTTAATACTGCTCACAGACTGACTACTTCCGGGAACCCGCACTTGGTTGATCTAGCCGATCTGATCACCTTGACGCTGGACACCGAAGCGAAAACTAGCCAGCCGGCCGGGATGACTTCCAACAGCTCCGCTGGCTTTGTGGCCTCGGCCTCGAGCAATTCCACTCAAGCGTACCTGGCCTTTGACAGCGACTTCTCGACCTTGTGGGGCACAACCGCTCCCGACAGCTACAGCGGCAACAACTACACTGGCATGATCGAGACGGTGGTCGATAATCTCACGGTGGTAGGCGCGTGGCTCCAGCTCGATCTGGGCCAGCACGCTAGACTGACTGCTTACCACGTCACGTCCGCGGGCGCCATCACTGCGCCCAGAGACTGGGTAGTCGCTTATAGCGCGGACGGCAGCCGGTGGTTCACTTGGGACAGCCAGACGGCCCAGACCTTTGTCGGCGACAGCCTGCGCACGTTCACGCCAGCGGCCGCGGCCGATTACGCCAGGTACCTGCGCGTAATCTGCACTAAAAACAACGGGGCGGGTGTCTGGTACATGCGGAGCCTGGCCTTCGACTACCAGCTGTACAATGCCGGCTGCATCGAGAACACTAGTTATCCGACCAAGGCCTCGCAGCTGGCGCCCAAGGCGTACGTCGACCACCAGGTGGCAGGAGCAGTGAAGTTCCCGTCGATCATGCCTACCCAAAACGACTGTGTCGTGACCATGGACCCAGACGGCTCGATCTTTGCTGTCAAGGACAGGACGCTCAAGCAGCCGTCTTTGGCTCCTAGCGGTAATGGCGCGATCGTGCTCATGGACACAGACTTTACTGTCACGACGATCCCAGACACTCTCGCGAGGCTGCTTAACCCTCTGCCCGCCTCGACAGCACAGCTGGTGACGGTCGATCCAGACGGCGTGCTAGGCCTAAGCAGCCAAGTAAGCTCGTCGACGCTCACGCTGGCAGGGGCTGGCGGCAACAGTACGCTTTCCGCGCCTGCTCCGGCTCCGTCGCGCTTAAGCTGCCTGTGGCCCTGCCCAGCGCAGGCACCAAGCAGTTCGTCACGCTCGACAGCGCGGGCCAGTTCGCTACCGGTGCCATTGGCTTCAAAGGAGGAGACAGTGTAGCAATCGGGACTTCCGCGGGCGACGGACAGCAACCATTCGCCGTCGCAATAGGCACCCAAGCAGGCGCGAGTGGACAGGGCCAGTTTGGAACTGCCGTTGGCTACCGGGCGGGATACTCTGGCCAGTCGGATCTCGCCGTCGCGATCGGTGCATACTCCACTGAGAGCACACAAGGCAATTCATCAGTCTCTGTCGGTCCTTATACCAGCACGCTCGGCGTACGGTCGGTTGGGATCGGCAGTACGGCTATCACGGATGCTGCCGCCCAGGAATCAGTCGCAATAGGCTACAGAGCAAAAGCAGCGACATCCCGCTCGATTGTACTGAACGCCACGGGCGCTGAATTAGTGTCCGCTAGCACCGATGCTGCTTATATCAAGCCGTTGAGGTCGGGCGTCGATTCTACTGCTAGCGAGAAGGCGACACAGTGGAACAGCACGACAGGCGAACTCACCGCCTCTAAATTTACACTCCCGCTTTCGCTGCCCGCCAGCACGTCACTCGTTTCCCTGACGAGCGCGGGCCAGGTAGGCGCGTCTGCGCTCAAGGTACCGGCGTCACTGCCTGGCAGCACGTCACTGTTGACACTCGATTCCGATGGCCAGCTCGCGACAGGAGCTGCCAGCTCGCTGTCACTTAGCGGGGCTGGAGGTACCAGCACGCTTTCCGCTCCTGCCTCTGGCTCCTCTGCACTCAAGTTGCCGGCCGCGTTGCCCTCTACCGGACAGACAGCCCTGGTCACATTAGACAGCAGCGGCAACTTGGGCACTGGCGCCGCAAATTTGCTAGCGCTGGTAGCTTGGGACCCCTACACGTTTCCTGTGTTCAGCAACTACACTTACGGCAGCACGTGGACAGCGACAGTGAGCAGCGAAGAGGTCGGTTCCTGGCAAGCCTGGAAAATGTTTGACAACGTCACTGCCGGAGATACAGGCTGGGTCAGCAAGAACTACTACACGTATCCAGCAGGGGATTACGATGTGGCGGGCGCGGGCGCGAACGCACAAACCACCAACGGGATACAAGGAGAGTGGTTCCAGCTGCGTCGCTCTGATGGTGCGCGGATGCTGCTGTCGAGTTTTGATTGGTACCCTCGTGTTTATGTCGGTGATTCAACTGGATTATATGCAACCTGGCCAAAAAGTCTTACGGTACTAGGCTCGAACGACGCTGCCGACCCTCCCACTAACTGGACGGTGCTGTACCAGAACACCAGCATCTCTTCTTGGGCAGTAAATGATGTTTCGAGGACGTTTACATTCGCCACTTCGTATACAGCTGCTAATTACTTCAGAGTCCATCGCTGGGTCATCGAAAAGATCTACCCTGGAGGAAACAGTGCAGCCCGCTGGGTACGTTGCGCAGAGCTGAAACCTAACTTTGCAGCCGCTGCTGCCAGCTCGTTGTCACTCAGTGGGGCTGGAGGTACCAGTGCACTTTCAGCCCCAGCTTCCGGCTCTTCTTCGGTCAGGCTACCAACCGCCCTGCCTGGCAGCACTTCGCTAGTGACACTCGACTCCGGTGGCCAGCTCGCGACAGGGGCTGCTAGCTCGCTATCACTCAGCGGGGCTGGAGGCACCAGCACCCTTTCCGCTCCGGCGTCCGGCACCTCTGCACTCAAGCTGCCGACCGCTCTACCAAGCAGTACTAGCTTGGTGTCGCTGGGCTCCGACGGCGCGCTGCTGTACGGGGACCAGGCCATCTCTCATGGTCTGAGCCTTGTAGCCACTTCGTACGTGAAGAAGCCCGACAGCATGGCGAGTAACAGCTGGAACGGCCTGGTTGCGAGTGCGTCCACTGCCGGGAACGGCAACGCGTACGACGGCTTCAACACGGGCTCAAACTTTTCATGGCAGAGCAACACTAGTACCTACAATGCCACGAGCGGCGCCTACACTTCCAGTTCCAGTAAAACGTTTTCGGGTGTAGCGTACCCCGGAGAGTGGCTCCAGCTAGATTTTGGCACTGGGGTCGTCCTGCAACAGTACTACCTGCAAGCCCAGTCCAGCGGTCTGGATAAATCACCAAAGACATGGCAGGTGGGCACGTCGTTAGACGGCACTACCTGGACGCTGTGGCACACTAGCTCGTACACCTTTGTCGATGGCAGTTCCATCACTCTTGCGCCGACCGACACCGCCAGGGCCGCCCGGTACGTGGCCATCGTGGTTGCTACTATCAAGGCAGGAGGGAGTTCTAGATGGTGCGGAATCAACCACTTTGGCTTTGACTACACCTCGTGCCCCGCGATCAAGAACATAGCGGCACCGCTCACCACCACCGACGCTGCCAACAAGGCCTACGTAGACGGGCACACGCATACGTCGCCAATGACGATCGGCACCTCTACGATTGCGAGCACGGGGACGGTCGCGCTGAGTCTACCTAGCGCGCTGCCTGCCAGCACTTCTCTGACGTCGCTGACCTCTGCGGGGCAACTAAGCGCCTCTGCGCTCAAGGTGCCGGTGTCTCTGCCTGGTAGCACTTTGCTGGTGACACTTGATTCTAGTGGCCAGCTAGCGACAGGGGCTGCTAGCTCACTGTCACTTAGCGGGGCGGGCGGCACCAGCACGCTCTCCGCTCCGGCTTCTGGTTCTTCTGCACTCCTGCTGCCGACCGCGCTGCCGTCCAACACGTCCTTCGTCTCCTTGTCCAGCGGAGGGCAGTTAGCCGCCTCTTCTGTCAGAGTGCCTGCTAGCCTGCCCGGCTCGACGTCTTTGGTCACGCTGGACTCGGCGGGTCAGCTTGCGGCCAGCTCGTTGTTGCCAGCCTCCACGCCGGCCCAGACTGCCGTTCTGAGCCTGACTTCTGCGGGGCAGATGGTGACCCAGAGCACTTCCACCACGGTTGTGACTTCTGGCTCGGTGGCGCTGCCGACCTGGACTTCCATGTCGGCCTATACGCCTACCACGGACCCTAACTGGGTGCTCAGCCACTCTTCCGCGCAAGTAAGCCAGGAGAGCTGGAGAGTTTTCGAAGGTGTCGCTGCCAATGGCTGGACTAGCCTCGGCAACTACAACTCGGACGGGAGTATCAACACGACCAACAACGCCGTTACCAACGTGGGCGGCAGCAACGTGTACGGCGAGTACTTTACGCTGCAGCACCAGCGGCGTCGGTACAGGATCACGAGCTTCGCGTTGACCAACGGAGTTACTCTCAGTACCTCAACCAAAAGCTTCACGTTGGCGGGGTCGGACAATGGCAGTACTTGGACACTGGTCTGGTCCGGTAACTTCTCTTTTACCACGACGTCACAGACCCTGAACTCGAGCGCGCCCGCGTCGACCGCGTTCTATTACTACCACCGGTTTATTGTCACTTCGGTACATTCGAGTGCCGCGTCCGTCGTGGGGACCTTTGCGCCCATCGTTGAGTCCGAGGGCGTGTCGGTCAATGCCACTGGCCTCACGGGCGTGGATTCGCTCATGTGCGGCAAAAACACGCTGAAGTTGCCGACCGCGCTGCCCTCCGCCGGCACGGATCGCGTGCTCCAAATCAACGACCTCGGCGAGTTTGAATTAGGCACGTGGGACCGTGGCCACTGGCTGACGAGTGACACGGCCGTCACTGTTAATAGCGGAGCTGGCAGGAAGATCCCGGTCGATGGCGTAGTGAGGCTGGCGCCCGTGTACGGCAACATCACCGTAAGCCATGCCAACGGCTTCACGACCTGGCAGAACACGTCCGGTATGCCCAGGAAATGGCTGATCACTGCCTCGTTCAAGTTTATTACCTCTGCAGCGGCTACCAACAACCCGCCGACCAGTGGCGCCTATTACGATGTCTGGGTCGTAAGGAATGCAGTGAGACCCGCCTCAAGCACCGGCGTACAGCAGACAGAAGCCAATTTTCAGGCGACAACTACCGCCCATGGGCTCTATGGCAACGGGCGGTTCGCTTCGCCCAGCCTGTCGGGCATCATGGAAGTGGCGGCAAATGAGTATATCTGGTTCGAAGCCGTTGGCGACACACAAGGCGCTGTCACGTGGAGCCTTGTCATTGGCGGTTCGACTGTTTATTCAAGAGGCAGAGTGACCATTACCGAGATTCCGGGCTGATTTTTTTTCTTTCGAGTCTGTATTTTTTAATTAAAAATGGACGCTTTGCGACAAGCGCTAGCCGAGAACGAGAACGAGCTGGCCACGTGCCTAGCCCGCCGCCGGATCCTGGCCGTAGAACGAGAGAAGTTACAGCTGCAGATTGCGCTCTGTGAAAAGGTCTGTGGTTGCAGGGAGACGCGCCTGCAGATCAAGCAATTGATCCAGCAAGAAGAGGAAGCAGAAGCGGCCGCCGAGTCTGCCGCCCACGCGGCCGTCGAGGCCGAAATGGCACTAGAAGAGACGGTCGTAGAGCTGCCTGACACCATCAATGGCTAGAAGTCCTGGTCTAGGCCCCATTCCGGCTCCTTGGCCGGCGCCCGCGCGTACTCGCTCACTCTTTTCTCAAAAAAGTTAGTCTTGCCTACCACGCCTAGCTGCTCCATGAAGGGCAAGGGACACTTGGCCACCCCGTACAGCTTTTCGCTCAGGCCCAAGTTCTGTAGCAGGCCGTCGGCCACGAACTCAACGTACCGTTCCATCAGCGTGGCGTTCAGGCCCAGCAAGGCCACCGGCAGCGACTCGCTGATGAACCTCCGCTCGACCTCGACACAGCCGGCCACGATCTGGAAAATGCGCGACATCTGCAGCTTGTTCGACACGTGGTGCTTGTACAAGTGGCACGCGAACAGGCCGTGCTGTGTCTCGTCCCGCGCAATAAACTCGTTGCTGGTGCACAGGCCCTGCAGCAGGCCCGGGTGCTTTTGTTTCAGCCAAAAGATGGAGGCGAAAGAAGAGGCGAACTGGACAAGTTCCACACAAGCGAACGCCACCAGGCGCTCGGCAAACGAAGACCGGGCCGGGCTGAGCCACTGCAGCGCCCACTTGGCTTTTTGGGCGACGGTCGGGACCTGCGTGATCGCATTGAACAGCTTGTCTTTTTCTTGCTGGTCGCTGATGATCGTGTCGATCAACAGGCTGTAGGTCCGCGAGTGTTCGGCCTCATTAAAGATCTGGTAAGAATAAAAAAGTCTCGCTTCGGAATATTGCACTTCGGCCAAAAAATTAGCGGCCAGGTTCTCTTGAATGATGCCGTCGCTCGAGGCGAAAAAGCCCAGCACCATCTTAATAAAATGCTGCTCGTCCGCGCTCAGCTTCTTGAAATCTGCCTGTTCCCGGCTCATATCAAGCTCGTCTATCGTCCAGAACGAGCGCAGGGAAGCTTCATAGAATGAATACAGGTCCGGACGCCTGATGGGAAAGAGACAAAACCGCGATTCTTCCGGCACGAGCAGTTTTTCTTCAGTGTCATAATTCGTTCAGCTGCCGGTTGTCCAGCTTCAGCAAGGCCATTCCTCTTTTAATAGTAAAGGAAAAGAGGGTATATTTTTTTGGTATGGCGCAAACAAAACAAAGAACGAATCATGTTGCAAAGACGTAAGACCGAACAACGGCTGATGCCCTCGTCGCAAGAGTCCATCACTGTAACCTCGCACGAGCTCGCACTCGAGCTCAAGCGGACATACAGCGATTTCAGCTGGCAGTCAGTGCCGCAGCTCATTGTTCACGGGGTCAAGTACCTTGCTCTCTATACTAATCATACTGGCGAGGAGAAGAAGCAGATCCTCGTGTCTGTGCTCGTGGACTTGTGTCCCGACGACAACGTGGACAAGCTGATCCCGCCAGTAGTCGACGTGATCTGGGAGCTCGTGAAGGCCGCCCTCGCTACCAACTGCTGCGAGCTGTGTCCCAAGGTCTGCACGGTCATGTAGGCATCGGGATCAAGTGCCGGCCCAGCGTCACGGGCGTGCCATGGTGGATCCTGACCGGGTCGCCGCTCGTCACCATCTGCGCTCGCGCTTTGGCCAGCTTCTCGCGGTCCATACGGTGCGCCCATAACACCACTGCTGGTATGACCTGCTCGTTCGAACGCACTTTCTCCAGGGCCATGGTAATCTTGACCAGCAGCACGTCCGCTGCTAATCTGAATCGTCTTTTTTTAGCCATCTCTACAGACAGCTCGTTCTTCACCATTTCAAAGAGGATCTCACAGGAGAAGTGGCGCTCTGCTTTTTGCCCAAAGTTGAAAAATGAGTTCACTCCAGAAATGATCGCTACCACAATTAAACATGTGACAGACACCCAGTCGTAGCCCGCCCGGCCCGCTTCGCACGCCTTGAAGCCGAAGTTGCCGACGATAACGGAGCAGATCGCCGGCACTATTGTAGCCAGCAGCCCGAAGACCAGGAACTTGTTGTAGTAAAAATACCCAGCCGAGTTATTGAGGCGTGCGTGCAGGGCACATTCGTCCACCACGCTGGCAAAATAAGACTCATGGCGCGAGGACCATTTTTCCTCCTCTCGTTTTACGTCCGAGTCGTCCGAGTCGTGCGAGTCCTCCCGTGGCACCACGACTTTCTCGTCCATCGTTCTTTTTTCTGTTAAAAGAAAGTTTGTGACAAGATTTAAATTTTCATCGTCGTCTTCTTCTTCTTTCGTCTGGCCGCTTTTGGCTTGAAGGCCGGCACGCCGGGGCTGTTCTTCTTCTTCTTG
Source organism: Paulinella micropora (assembly GCA_019918135.1). Lineage (NCBI taxonomy): Eukaryota > Cercozoa > Imbricatea > Euglyphida > Paulinellidae > Paulinella > Paulinella micropora. Next base: position 51,327 of record WBZZ01005045.1, read on the forward strand.
TCAGTCCGCTACCCAAGGGAGCCCTGGCGGGCCTATCCAGCGCTCGCCAATGGGACCTCTACGACCTGATCCAAAAGCTGTGCCCGTTCCACTCCTGGCGGGACTGGTACGGCGGCCGGGGCAAGAAGCACGAGGCCCTGGCCAACAACCCCGTCATCCACGAGGCGGAATTTCAAAAGGAATGGCTGGGACACCAAGGCCCCGGGACAGAAACGGTCGATGGCCTGCCTGGCGTCGGCCTGGACGATTCCCGCGGAGCCTGGCGCTTCTACAAGCGCTACCAGCGCATGTACTGGACTGCGGTGGAGGACCGTATCAACAGGCGCCTGCAGACTGTCTTCCAGCGCCTAGCTAGAAAACTCGACGCGTTGTAGCGATTCAATAAAAACATAGCCTAACTATCTTTTCCTCCCTCCCGGCCCCCCACCCTGTCGGAAAGCCCCCCCCCCCCTCCCTCCCTCCCCTCCCCCCGGCCCCCCACCATGTCGGAAAGCCCCCCCCCTCCCTCCCTCCCTCTCTCGTTTGAGACATCTGCCACCCTCCACAAAACTCCCCACACCCCCCCCTCCCTCCCTCCTTGTATTTATATATTTTTTGAAAATCTATTTTAAAAAATCCAAGAAAATCCCTCCCCCGGGGTTGGGCGGCGGCCGGACCAGTGGCAGATGTCTCAAACTCCAAGGGCAACCGAAAGGACATTTTTTTCGTCCGCTTTAGCGGTAAAATTTCCTACTCTCCGGGAATTTCCACCTTTTAAATTTTTTTTTGAAAAATTAAAAAAAACGTCTCATACGTCTCAGACCCCCCTAAAAAGTGCTACATGTCGCTTGAGCCTTGAGACAGTGCTGAGACAGGCTGAGGGGCTGGGTGGCCCAGGCCATTCCAGTTTCCCTTTTGAGACACATTTTTAGAGTTTGAGACAGAATCCTATGAGACGTGAAGTCTGGAAGTTTATCCACAACTTTTGGGGAGTGGGTAAAAAGTTGCCTTTCCTCAGGGGCGAGGGAGGCAGACCCGTGGCAGATGTCTCAAACTGTGGCCCGAAAAAAGTGGCGAGTGGTGCCACCCGTGTGATACGGCCGAAATATGCACCACCCAGGGACATTTCTGCATTTTGCCGCGATAGCAGCAACTACTGCCTTTTTCGCCCGTTTACCGTGAATTCCCACCACAA
>WBZZ01005045.1:57500-90000 GCA_019918135.1 Paulinella micropora
GGATTAATTAAAAGATGTAAAAAGATATGTGAAAAATGCTTAACTAAGTATTTTACTAAACATACTTGTAATCCAAAAGTTGTTAATTATGCGAATAGAGAAATATTAAAGAATGGAAAGAGACATTTAATAACGAAGGCTCATAAAGAAAAATATAATAATAAAGATGAAGTTCTTCATTACGACCTTGAAACTTTTAGAAATAACACGCTTGCTGACGGCTTTGATATTCACGACTGCTATATACTCGGATATACTCAAGGGACGGAAGGATTTAAATATTATGCTGGTATTGATTGTATTTCTAAATTTCTGGATTTAGTCTTAGAGAGAGGAAGAAAGCATTAGAATGAGCTAACAAACAACCACATAATCCAGTCAAGAAACTAGCAGGAGTAAGAAAGAAAAAGAAGAAAGATGAAGAAGCACACATTTTATATGTGAATGGGTTTAACGGCGCGAACTTTGACCACTACTTCATTAAACAGGAATTAATAAGAAGAGGTATCAGACCAAAATCACATATGATTAATAACGGCTCAATAATCTCTTTACAATTTGAAAATATCAAAATGTGGGATATGTGTAAGCATACTCAAGGGACGTTAAAAGAAAACTTAGAAAATATGAAATGTAAAACTCTTAAAGGAGATTTTGACCACGACAAGGCATCTACTTGGGAAACAACGAGTGAAGAATTAAGAAATAAGTGTCTTGAATATTTGAAGTGTGATATTATGGGGTTAAAAGAGTTATATGACAAAATAAACACAGAGATATTTGAAAAACACTCAGTGAATTTAACCTCATACATTTCAACTTCAAGCCTTGCTTTCAATATCTGGAAGAAAATGATTGATGGTAAGCACGATGTAAGACTCCCAACTATTGAACAAGAGAAGGCGTTTAGAAAAGCGGTTATCGGAGCAAGAACATATCCAAGCAAAAAAGATTTATTTCAAAACAATACAAGGACTACTTAGCAGGGAAAATCACATTTGACGAATTAACCGATTATTTAGTTGATGCGGATGTCGTATCTTTATACCCAACAGCGATGCTTAATTTATTTATGGTTGGAGAAATTAAACTGGCTATCGCACCATTTGATTATAATAATCTTCCTATCGGTATTTACAATGTTGATTATATCTCACCAAAAGACATTCTACATTCAAGAATAGGACAGAGAAATAAAATGGGCTCATTAAAGTGGAATTTAGCGGATATGAAAGACCAATGGCTTACAAGCGTTGATATTGAAGATATGATTAAGGAAGGCTACGATAGAACAATTCATAAAGGATACTATACGGAGGAGGCTGAACCAATATTTAAAGAATACATACTGGAAATGTTTAAGGCGAAAAAAAATAGCGAAAAAGGCACACCGCAATATTTATTGGCCAAACTATTTATGAATTCGTTATAAAGAAAGATGATACAACGACCTATCCCAACTGAAGCAGAATATATTAAATCAAATGAGGAGTATTGGAAATTTTGGACGAAAAATTATGTATCTGATGTGGTTGAATTCAAAGATAAAGACGGAAACAAACTTTGGCACGTATCTGGAATTCCTAGAAAGGAAGAAATAATTGAAGGTAGCATAACTAAACCTTCTCACTACGGGGCTTTCATTCTAGCATATAGCAGGCGAATTATGTATAACTACATAAAAGAGGCTAATCCAAATAAAGAAATAGAGGCTGATTTCTATTACACCGATACCGATAGTCTAGTGCTGCATGTTAGGTTTGCCAAACTAATCAAAAGGCTTAGTGATAAATCTCTTGGCGGTATAACAGATGACTTAGGAGATTGCTGTAAGATAATAAGAGGAATATGGATTGCTCCTAAATTGTATATGTTAGAATTTACAACGAATGAAGCCTTTCTCCCTTACCTTACTAAGAATGACTTGAAACATAAAGACAAAGGTGTTCATATAATTGAATGCTACGAAAACGAAGGAGTAAAAAAGAGATACTACCACCTTAGAGGTAAGGGATTGAATTCAAAAGGCTTGAATCCAGAATTATATGAAAAGATGGATTTAGGCGAAAGCATTGAAAATGTTAGAGATTTTCAAATGAAGAAAATCCATTTATCACGAAATAGCAAACAGCAAAACATAAACTATTTCAGCATTGTTCATACTATAAACATAAAAAAGAAAGTTAATGAGAATAAATGGTGCGGACGCGAGTTTATCAATAAAAATGATAGTATCCCTAACGGATATCAAACGATGTTTATCAACAAACGAGAAATCTGCTGAAAGCAGATAGGAGTGAAGTTGATAAATATCAATTAATTAATTTTTTTCTATAATTTTTTTTACCAGTCTATATAGACAAATGACTACCCTCACCAGACTATGTGAGAAGTTTGAGAAACTCTCTATTGAAAATAAAAAAGAAACATTTTCTCTTACCGATGTTAAAAAGATAATTACTGACGAAATCCAAATGATTGAAAATGCACGGGCAGGCAAGCCAAATGATATTTTTCCATTCGGTAAGTATAAAGGTAAGAAAATTCAAGATGTTGCTACAATTGACAAACCATATCTAGAATGGGTTATGAAACAGCCGTGGTTTGAAAAATTTACAGACATTAAAAGTGAAGTAAAAAAATACATTTAATAAAAATTATTTTGTAGTATATATAAGATGACCGACCTAAGCACCAAACAGGACTACTTGAATGAAATTGAAAATGGAGCCTTGACAGCGAAATTAAGAAACCTTCAATTAAATGGACTAAGCCTGATATTGTTTCTTTCTATGAGCAATACAAGCCAAATGTTGATTTCAAACAAAATCAACATTATGATGACAATGTGAAAGTAGTTATACCTTTAGAAAACGTGTTGGTTGAAGAGCCGAGCACACCATTTAAGACAACTGATTTAAAAGAGACCAGTATCACTGAAATCAAGGCAAATGTATTTGAAGATATAGAATCCAAGAAGGCGCCTTGTAAAGAGTGTCAGAAAAAAAATGTGTTATCAGTTTCAATTGACGATGATAGATTTTGCGATGTGGTATGCGTGCTTTCATTTCTAGAAAACAATAAAGAAATGAATGAAGTTAGAAAAAATAATTTTATCAAGTATTTCAAAAAGTGATATTTGAAAATTATCTCCAATACGTTGGAGATTCACTTCCATTTTCGTTTTTTTTCTTTCAAGGGTCTTCTAACAAAGTAAAAGCATACTGAATACTTATAGTCTGATTTGTAGTAGCCTGTGCTGTTATAGTTAGCCTTTCGCTTGGCAACATATCATCTAAATCATAATCATTAAAATCAATGCTTTGAGCATCATTCGTATTAACAAATACAACGGCAATAGTATTTCCACCAGCAATAGTTGCGGTAGTATCAAATGAAACCAGACTTGTATTAGTATTGTTTTCAGCATAGACAGCACCAGTAAGGGTAGCATTTTTTATTACTTTAATGATTACACCTGTTTTATATCTGTATTTAAGACATTTAGCCGTCTAGGATACACTATACTATAATTAGCAATAGTGTTTCCAATAATATTAGTATTATTCCTCATAGTAAAAGCATGAGTTGCTACATTCGTTGTATTTGCTGTTCTTTCATAAATAAATGGAATACCTCTTATGATTTCAGTTCCTTCAATAAAGCATCCAACACTGGCAATTCTAAGATTTTGGATTTGCGGATTAGCACCAACTGCTATAGAAGCCAAGACTGGTAAAGTAGTATTATTAAGAGAAGGAGCAGTTTTGCTGTTAGCGTATCGTATAGCATGGACTAGTTGAAATAGCCCTGTGTTTGGATTTTCAATATAAAATGATATCTGACCAAAACCTAAGTATTGGTATTTAATCTGAAATACATTACCCTTACTGAAATTAATTGCTGGTAAGTAATCGCTTCCATCTGCTTTATCTACATTCCATTGACTTTGTTTAACATCGGTAATGACATTGGAGTTGTTTAATTTGTATATTTTCATTACACCATTTTCTCTTGAGAAGAAAAATCCGTCCGTTAAGAAGGAATCACCAATACCTACATAAGATGAATATCCGCCTGCTTCATTTGTATTCCACAAAGCAGTAAATCTGACACATACACCCATACCAGCACGATATTTAATTTTCTTTTTTGTTTCAATGAATAATCTTGAACCTACAGCCTGTGTTGTTAGATATGCCATAGCACTCTTTTGCTCTAATGTAGCATTAGTAGTGCTTGTGTTCCACTTAGAGGTGTTTACATTATACATAAATGTTTCTTGTATAATCGGTGTGTATTGTGATGTTGCTAATTCGCCAAACGCTGTTTTTTCAACATTAGTCTCAAGAAACCCATCATGCCCGACTTTTACATTTATAAATAATCCGTCAGGATTTTCTGCGATTAAGTTTCTCTGGTGAGACATTGATATTTTATAATTGCGCTCTCGTTTCACTCACGCTTATTATAAAATATCGTTTTTTATTTTGAAAAAAATAATGAATCTATTAATCTTTCACGATGTTTGAAAAACACACGAGAATGAGTGAAACGAATGAGAGTGTGGATTTTCAAATATCAACTAATTGTAATCATATTTGCCTTAACCTGTACCTCCCGCTGAGTAATGGCCACGGTGTAATGGTTGTAGGCGGCATTCGCGGTGGTCGCAATAAACTCCCATCGTCGCTCAGTATCAAGACTTAAACCGCTGATTTCATTTTGGTCTTTGCTCCATAGCGGGCGGGTATTATCCCAAGCATCAACCCAGAACCAATTGTATTTATACACATCGTTATTCAACAAGGCCGAACCCTCAACCTTTGGCTTCAAATACATATAGTCTTCTTCGCTCGCAGTGTCAAGGTTGAATTCTTGCTGGCGGGAACCATCCAGAGTAGTGTAAAAATTGACAACCTTAGTAGCGCCACGATTATCGTTGTCATAGGCTGTGTTCTTTCTTTCTTCTGTGTTAAAAACAGAGTGATAAATCTTCTTCAAACGGCGACCGTGGCCTCTGTCAAATCGCATAATAATGTTTTGGCTTGTGCTTGCTTGTGTAGTATTCTTATAAACATAAGGATAATCAATATTGAAGTTCATGCCTTCGGGGCTAGCAATCTTCTGCTGGATTGATTGAATGACATCAGGGTTCGCTTCAACCCGCAAGAAACAAGGCAAGATTGGTGACATCAGCAGATACAGCCATAGGCATGGTAGCATTTGCTGCGGCAAGATAAGCAGTGCTAATACAAGTAGCCGCACCATTCGATAACCGGTTCTGTCAGTAGCACCCCACACAATCCGCATAGTCAAAATTTCTGGAAACATAATAGTCTTATCAAGTGCGACAATAGTGTTAATAATCATACCCAAAGGAATTTTAACATTTATGGCCAAAGTGGCATTCGCTCCACTTCCCACAAGATACTTCGCCTCGTTGTAATTAACATTTACGGCGGATAGTGCTCCAACTCCAGTCGTTAGAGCAGCATCATCATGACGACGAGCAGAAATCACTGGCTCACGCAATAGACCCTGAGTAGAGGCGGCAACATCGTTAGCACCATCAGTCGCCGCACGAAAGGCAGTTCTAGTTCCTTCAACAGCACTGATATTAATCAAGCCGTTAGCATTACACTTTTGGAGCATACAGCCATAGCCACTAGCATCACCGTGGTTAGGAAGGTCTAGGAAATCCTTCAAACTCATTTCTGGTTTCCACATCATCTTAGTTACCATTCTGAGATAGTTAAGGTCGCACAGATAAACACCGCTACGGGTCTGAAGTGTATCTGGCTAATTTGTGAAAGGCAGTCCATAAAAGTTATAGTATAAGTGTTGGCACCAGCCGCTCTCATAGTATAAGTAAAACTCAAATAAGACCGAGCGAGATTAAAAGGTCGGCTAATAAGGTCAAAACTTCGTTCTTGTCCGCCAGCAGTGGTGACTTCAAATGTTCCAGAACCCTCACGAGGGGCGAGTTTATTCAAACGATAAGAAGCACTGATGTAGTCAGTCTTACTGAAGTCTAATTCTCCGCCGTGTTGAGTTGGCATTTTTTGTTTGGATTTTTAGGCAGTTGAGATTATTAACTAATTCACAATCTATTATGTATAATAGATATATATATTTATAGAAAAAAATAAATAATTCCAAAATAATTATTTATCTCTGTTTCAAAAGATTGAAGAATGATGTAAATAAATTAAAATAATTAGTCTCTCTGTAAATTAACAATGTCATAACAATACCTAACCCATTAAGATTTATAGCCTGATCGTTTTCGTCTGTAAGATAAAACCTATACACATTATTTAAACTAGTTGATAATTTCTTACCATACTCCGACCCACTTCCGTCGTATGTGACGGCTCCAAATGGATATTCGTTGGCAGTGTATATTTCTTGTAGCACGTGATTATCTCCTTCACCAACTAAGTCCGATTGAAGGTATAAAGTCTTTTCACCAGTTAGAATAATTACGTTCGGCGATTTAACAAAATCAGTAGCGAAGAAATATGTTGAATTTCTATCAAACCCCATTACCTCGTGAATACGGGTATCACCATCAAATATAAACCGCGGTTGAATTCCCTTATTCTCTGACACACTGAATGTTAATTTGCCATCCTCTGGTTCTATGTTGGTATTATTACTGGATACAACATAAGTATAATTATTTGGGCTGTCTGCGGTTAGCACCTCCGACAACTTATTTTTTAGATTGTTCATTGTGTAGTTTCCCTCAGGTATCGTAATTAAAGCCTCATACCCGTCTTCGCTAAGAGTAAAAGTATTATATGGTGATGCCACGGAGTAATACGACTTAGGCACATAGATATGAAGTATTTTACAATGTGTGGGATTGTCTAGCCCCTTCATATTGACTTCGTGTGTAAAGTCGCTATCTGTGCCAGTTATTCTGTTTTTGCTGTTGATATAGTAAATACCCGAACTTCTTCCTCCCTTATACTCCATTGTTATAGATATTTTAGAATAGCGCTTTCGTTTCACTCTCGCTTATTCTAAAACATCGTTTTTTTATTTTGGAAAAAATTTAATGGGATACGATATTTGTAAAACACACGAAAATGAGTGAAACGAATGAGAGTGTGGATTTACGAATATCTTTTACAAATAGGTGTCAAATCCATACCCATTCTGTGCTTTTAATTTCTCCGCTTCTTCTTCTTTTAAGTCTGTATAGCCACTAGCAAACTTAAATCGGTTGCCTTTCGCCCGCTCCATTAAAAATCTCATACTATGCCAACCGCATGTGTCTGAGGTGTTTGATTGCTGTTTTACTTGATTAACCTTCATTAACAAATAACTATCGGGGTTGCTTTTATCTATTAGTTGTTTCATTTGTTGTTGAAAGTCTTCCGTTGGTTGGTAAAGCGCTAAAGGGTCATACACTTCAACACTCCTGTCTTTATCTAGACTTATCCATACTGCCATCCAGTGCTGTCCTTTTTTGTTGCTAGGGTCTGTATTCATAATAAATCCGTATCGCTTTCTGCTTCCTGGCTTCAACTTGTAGATTTCATCGCTCGCTATCGCTCCGAGATACCATCCATAATTTTTCATTATGTCATCTATTTCATTAGTCATTAGTCCCCGTCCCTCTCCCTCTTGCTGTGGCTCCTCTTGCTGTGGCTCTGTATCTGATTGCTGTGGCGTCTCCGCGACGCTCGGGGGTATGGTTGTCTCCGCGACGCTCGGGGGTATGGTTGTCTCCGCGACGCTCGGGGGTAGCGGTTGGGGCATTCCCTCGTCAATATTCAAATCATTTGAAACTTGTTTATCTACATTTGGGTCTATAGTCATTTTGTTCGTTAGAGTATTTACAAAATCATGTTTGTTCATTGTGTGTTTCCAATCTTTTCGGGCTAAGTATTTTTTTATTTTCGCTATTGAAAATACCTTATCAATTAATTCTTCTAATGTTTTCGCTCCATTCCCTTTTTGTTTAACATCTCCAACATTTTGGAGATACCCCATAAACTCTTCATAATATATCTAGCATAATCCGCTACTTTTTTTTTTACGTTTCCTTTTCATTTCCAACATCAATATTAAACCTTTTAATCATGTCAATAATCCACTTTGAAGTGTCTTTGTAGATTAATTTTTTATGTCCCTCACTATCTAGTCTCTTTTTTAAAGCCTGTGCTAACTCTTTTATAGTAATGTTTGGGTGATAAGTTTTTGAAAATGCTGAGATTAAAAATTGATTAATTTGTAAATGTTCAAAATGCTTACCCTTTTCTTCTGCTTTCTTTTCTTCCTTTTCAAGTTTTTCTTTATATTCTTCTGCTAACTTTTTCTGTTCCTCTAAAGATGTCGCTGTCGCTATAGCCGTCTGAATATCTTGGCTGGCTTTTTGTAAGTCTTTACGACTCATCTTTTTTATGAACTTATCTGTATATCCTGCTAATTTCAGTGTTTCAATATCTTTCTGCTTTTGCCTTTTTTCTTCCTCATATTGCTCTTTCGTTTTCAATGGTGCTTCATCTCCTAAATTAGGTAATGGAGGTGCTTGTGGTGGTGCTCTTATGGCGGTGCTTGTTGTGGTGCTCCTAATGGCGGTGCTTGTGGCTGTCCATGTTGTGGTGGCATAACATATTGATATTGTGGTGGCGGTGGTAATGCTTGTATCCTATTTTTTCTGTCTTCTTCATATTTTACATCTTCTATGAGTTTTTGCTCCCTTCTTAGTTCTCTGGCTTTTTGTTCTTGCCGTTCATTAATATTCGCTAGTTCTCTTTTATGTTGCCTATCCATTATATCTTGTCTTTCCTTAGCATCTGCTACGTCTTTTCGTTCTAGCCTTTTCTCTTCTTCTTCTATCTCATCCCTTTTCTTCTTTTCCTTTACTTCCTCATCATGTATTAACTCATATTTCTTTTGTAAGTTGCTTTGTATCTGGTTTCGGTTCTCATGTTCAAGACGATTGAAATCAGATTTGATTATTTTTTCCCTTGGTTTGCGACTAACCCTTTGCGACTTTGGCTTATTACCAATATATTTCATAAAAAGTTTAACGATTTGTAATGTGCTTAAATCATTTGTTTTCTTACCAAAATTAAGATAATATTTTTTACCCTTCTGGATAATATAAGGCCTCCCGCTCTTATTTCTATAAACCCGCGGGGGACGGACTTTTGCCCTTTTCACATTCTTAGTCTTAGCGACCATTGTATAGATAGACATCTATTTATCTTTATTAAAAAAATTAATCTGAAACGATGGTTGTGATATTTGTAAATCTACACTCCAATCTCAAACTTGTTTGAGATACCCCGCTCCCGTGTGTTTTACAAACATCGTTTTTCATTAACTACCATTCGAGGATGTTTGACAATAAACGAGAATGAGCAAAGCGAGTGAGAGTGAAATTGTCAAATATCATCAGCGAAACTTTACAGCCCCTCCTCGTTGCTTACCATAACCAAGTTTTGCAGCAGTTGAACCAATACGAGACGCATATGGAACCCCGACATCGCCAAGGGCATTAGCGGTCTTTGAAATAATCTTGTTATCGCGAAGGAATTTATTAACAGCCATTGCGGTTTTTCCGACCTTAGCCCAGAAAATCTTTCCTCCCTTTTGACCACATCCCTTCTTCTTAGTTTTCTTTTTTCCTCCCTTCTGTGGCATTGATGGATTGTATCCGATTTTATATCCTGATGGTTGTGAAATTATCACTGGTGATACTGGCATATATAATACAGAAAAATAATTATAAAAAATATTATTTTTACTTAAGACGAAAATTATTCACCTTGTGATAATTGCTTATCGCATGCGATAAGCTAAATTAAAATTCTTCCGTAATTCATCATCAACACTTGAAACATAAAGAAAATTAAATCGTTCCTTTGTTACTTCGTGATACTTTTGAAGAAAATAATCAAAATCAAAAGATAGGTCTAAATGTTTATACACGAGTTCCATTTTGTCCTGAGACTGGCCTGGAAAGATTAATAAATAATCTAACTGCTTAATGGCTTCTGGTCGTAGGTCGTTCAGATACTGACTAGACATAATCACCTTTGATTTATAGTGTCTGTTCTTTTTTAACAAATCGCTTACGGACTTATCTCTTAAACCGCTCCCTAAATCATCCAAAACAAAAACAACCTCTGGAGAAATATACTTACTTGGTCGTTCTTTTGGTGCCTCCGCGGCGCTCTGTTTCTTTTCTTTTCCAGAATAAAGAAATTTTGGTTTTTCCATAGGTTCTTTATCATCCTGTTTAATTTCGCCTTCCTGCTCTTCATCTGGTTTGTTCAGTTTGTCAAGTTCATAATCAATGACACTATCTCCGACACGTCGGAGATTACCTTCTGATTTAAGAAAGGTATATATTGCCATTGGGTTGCCTCTGTTCTTAAAGTGCTTTACCATTGCTTTATAAATGTAGTCCTTGTGAATTGTTGAAGCAATAATGACAATACGGGTTTTTCTGTCTGTAGTCCGTTTCAGTATTTCAAAGAGTGCTGTCGTTTTCCCGCTCTTCTTACGGGCAAGTAGAAATATATTTGCGTAAGGTTCGTTGAATAATTTATAACCTTTTGCTTTTTATTTCCATCACCCTCTTGTTTTACTGGCTTCACCTTGACATTGTTTATCATTGTATATATTCTAAGCCAAAAATTCGTTGTGAATAAAATTCACAACATTCTGGGTAATCTCCCACATGTGGGAGATATTCACCTACCCTACGAATTCCAAACACACAACAATTCTTCCCGCTAAATTTCCTGTGTCAATATTTCCGCTGTCGGTTTCAAGGACTTTAAATGTATATTGTCCATCCGTCCATCCAACAACGCCCAAATTATAACCGAGATTTGAAATGTTTGCTGTGGTGCTGTCGGAAAATGTGCCGATAATTCCAATTCTGTCCATATAAAGAATTCTGGTTTTGGTTTCCGTCTGGTCGTTCATATAGTGGATAAATTTTACATTCATTTTGGTGGGTGTGAATGACATTTGGATATTTTTATTAAATGTTTTGCTTCCTCCAGCAAAATCATTGCTTAGAAAAATAATCTTTTGGTATTTATATTCAGTAGCCATGATTATATTACTACTCATAAACTTTTTAATAACAAAAAAATCTTCGCGGACTGCCTGCGACTTTTACTCGCGATACTCAGAAAAAAAGAATGAATCGTGTGCTTATTGTATAAAGCAAGGTGTAGAATCTGGTTTTAAGTGTGTTTTCATAAATAACGGAAATAATATGTGTCGTAGTTTTGATGAGGCACTGCCTTTGATGTGTGCGGGTGATAATAGATGGTATATGACACATATATATGAATGTGGTAATTTGTGATTTACTTCTTACCACCCCCAGAACTTGGTGAAGGAAGGCAAATTCCTATGAGTAAAGTCAAAATACCGACATAAGTATTAGCAACCTCACAAGGCAAGTTCTTTTCAGATAGCCTAACTATACAAAGGGTTATAATGGCAATGATGACACCCATTTGAAATAAATATTTAATCATTCTGCTATCGGTTTTCTTATTTGACAAACAGCAATTCCATTCGTTCTCAATTTCACTGTCAATTTTTTTTTCTCTTCTGTCTTTAGTTCAATATCCAAAACACGAGACTTTAATTCGGGAGTTAGTTCGCCATCCATATCCATAATAGGCGGGGGTCTGTGAAGTCTAGTTGTATTATTAGACATTAGAAAAAACGACTGCTCGTATTTCTGCTAATTGGTTGGCTTGGTCTTGAAGTATATTAAGTAAAAGTTTATTTTCTTTTTCTAAATTAACTACCTTTTCCGCCATGTGTTGAAAAGCACTAACCAGTATTGGTATAAATTCCATATATGATACTCCTTCAAGGATGCTTTTTCCGTCGTCTGCCTTCATTCCACTTTCAAATACAAATTCTGGAAATATTTTTTTAACCTCGTCGGCGATAAATCCGTGGCTCTTTTTTTCTTTTTTCTCGTCTGATTTCCAATAATGTGAGCAACAATTAATTTTCATTAATTTCTCACAACATCCCTCACATTCTAGTGTTTTAATATCTGATTTTAATCTCCTGTCCGAACCAGAAGACCATGTATTTGCTCCCGCAGTCAAATAAACATATCCTGTATTGTTTTCACCATTTGATAATGAAGTCGACCAAGCGTGTAATAAACCACCTGTATTCATTACTACCGCATAACCTGATGAGTCTCCTGCTTTCATAAATATTTGTGGGTTGGTGGTATTTGATGGTCTTTTTCTTAATGTTAAAAAGCCGCTGGATGCTGTCGTCATGCTCGTATCACTCTGAGCATAGATTACTCCTGTCCCCCTCGCATAAAAATTTAAATCTTGGTTTGTGTTGCTCCCCGTAGCATATATTGAGTTATAACCAAAACCAACTCCCTGTGTCCCGTTGCTGTGTCTGAATTCAACACCAGCAGAGGATGCTCCAAGATTTGCTGTGACATATAACCCGACTGGTGTAGCATGAGACCCACTTCTTGCTTCTCCTCTTATATCTGCCGTGCTATTAACAACAGATATACCCGCATTTGCCGTTAGTAATCCACTCGCAGTTGCCGTTGTTGTTGATATACCCGCACTAGCCGTTATCAATCCTTTTGTCCATAAAGTCCCGTTTGCCCCATTTAATGACATTAACAATTGCTCATTAGAATTTTCCCACACAAAACCATCCGACAAAGCAAAACCAGACCTAAATCTTACAGCAAAGCCTGAAATATCGTTGCCTGCAACCGCAGACCCTCCAGATAGACTTTTACCTGCCCCAGGCTGAGCCATATAAATCCCCCATCCTGAGTTGTCTGTATCCCACAGAAATATACCCTGTCCATTTCCTCCATCTGCTTTATTTTGAATAAATAACTTACAACCGCCATCTGCTGTTAATAATCCGCTCGCCGTTAAAGTTGTTGTAGTCATACCAGCGGTTGCCGTTAATGTTGTTCCCGTTATTGTTCCACCGTTTGTTATGTTGTTTGAGTTCATATCCAAAGCACCATAAAACCGCATACCCCCAGCATTGTTAAAAGGGACAATGTCAGACGAAGCACTTTTATTATCCAAAAGTTTTGAAATATAAAGTCCCGCCCCTTTTGCATCAAATGCTACATTCGTGAATACATAACCTCTTTGGTTCGCGGTTCCGCTTGTAGCGGTATTTAGAGTAAATAAGAAATATTGATAATCGCCTGATGTCTGTGAAAGGAATATATCTCGTCCATTTTGGTTTAATATCCTCGCCCCATTATATGTTATATTTCCACCATTAGTGATAGTTTGATTATTGAAATCGGCATTGTTCGTTAAAGTTAGATATTTTATCGTAGTGCTCGCCCCATTAAATGTTTACTTCCTGTTATGGTTTGGTCTGTTGTTAGTTTCACACAATTGTCATCCAGATATTGCCTATTTACCGCTTCATTCGCATTTTGTGGTGCTCCTAGATTAACAATCCGACTACTATTACAATCTAAGCCAGTAGCATTAAACCACGAAACAATCGTCCCGTCAATAATAAAACTTATTTTTTTCGCAGAAATTTCAAAGTTGTAATATGTTGCAGTTTTCATATCCAAACTAGCAATTGACCCGATATTACTGGTAGAATTGAAAACGATGAATTTGCCTTTTGTTGTTGAATTGATTGAATTTCCCGTTATTTCAACACCACTGCTATATGTCTTAATTCCTGCTATGGTTTGGTTTCCTGTTAGTTTCACATTTTGACCGTCTAATGTATCCACATAACTTTTGTTTACTCCGTCCGTTGTTGCTGATGGTGTGGCTAAGTTTGTTATTTTGTTGTTATTCAAACTTAATGTTGTTCCATTTGCGGTTATAATTAAAGTATTACCTGAATATAACTCTACATACGAACCAGTTATTTGTATCGGATACCAAGTCGCTGTTGCTGTTTTTTGTGCTGCTATCATTCCTATTTTTGTATCAAAGGCCATTCCAATGCCGTCAAAAGTAGTAGGGTTGGACGAACCACTTACTTCTAAAACTGATGTAAATTTTTTGTTTCCTGCTATGGTTTGGTCTCCTGTTAGTTTCACAACAGCACTATCAAGACTAGAAACATCAACACCATCAACCAGATTTACATTCGTTATGCTTTGCCCTCCCATATTTAAACTGCCCGTCATAGCCGTTGTGCCGTCCTTTGTTAATTTCGTATCGGTATATGCCTTCGTTGAAGCATCGCCGTCATAGAATGGTGCTGGAAGTCCGCTGATTGCTGTCGTGCTGTTAAAATTAAAAACATTGCCCGTCAATGTTATTCCACTCCCCGTGGTAGAAGCGAGGGTTATGGAAACCGACAATAGATAGTGGATATCCCGTTGCTCCACCTACCTCCGATGAATAAATAGAACCCGTATTATTGTTGTAATTGAAGAATAACTTACCTGTATTTAATGGATTTGAATCTTTTATACCCAAATAAGTGGTAAATATTTTATTCCCTGTTATTGTTTGGTCTCCTGTTAATTTAACCACAGAAGTGTCAAGGGTGGAAACATCAATACCATCAAAATTACCTACATTTGTTATGTTAAATCCCCCCATATTTAAATCTCCAAACATCCTAGCGAGACCATCCAATCTAAGAAAAGGTGAGTTTGTGTTTCTCCATTGCCCTGTGCTATAAATGCGCAGTTGGTTATTGGCGGGTGTGCCTGTAATTAACACATCGCTGTGTGTATTAATTGAGCCGTCCGCTGACACTTTATCATTATTGTCTTCGTGCTCAGATATCCAAGTATCAACATCTTTCGTATTTAATAAATTAACTCCTGTTATATTCAAATTACCTCCCATACTAATATTGCCGAATTCATCAACATTTATCGGAAATGTTTTATTTATCCAGTTTATTGAGTTATATGTTAGATAACTACTCATCGCCACTGGTGCTGTAATAACTACATCAGAGAGTGTGTCAATTGAACCGAGGGCGGTATTCTTCCATTTGCCTTCTACATCGTTGTAAGTTAAGTATTGCCCGCTCGCTTGTGCAAATATGTTTGTGTCTATCAAATTATATAAACTGGTTTGGTGCGGATTAGAAGTATTAGATCGGTGTTGAGTTGAGGCTTTGACTTCGTCATTATCCCTTACTCGTTGCTCTGTATAGTATAAATTTTTTCCTTCTTTGATATCCGTAGTTGATTTTAAAGCGAGACGTGTATCAAATCGGCGGTCGGCATCTTTTGGCACTCTGTCTGTGTTTAAGCCTACTATGTTCGTGCTGGTTAAGTCTAAGTTAAGTATATTTAGACTATCAACAGCAATTTCTGACAAGCCTAAGAGAGACTTATATTGACTCATTATATATTAAGTAATTAAATATTTATTATTTATTAAAAATACTAAAATATATTAATCTTAGTATAGAATGCCGTCCCCCGAAGCAAGCCGTAAGAATTGGGGTAATGCTGTGGAAGGAATAAAAGCGAAAGCGAAACAACGAAACATGGAACATGCCAAAAATGTATTAGCACAATATAGAAATGCGGTTTCAAGCGAAGATAAAGATATGGAGAGAAAAATAGCAGAGATAGAAAATAAGAATTTAGCAACCGATATCATTAATGAGAAGGAGCAAGATGACACACCTGAGCAGACTGAGAATGAGGATGAGGTTGATTTCACTGATATCATTGCGGAAAAGATGGCTAAGATGAAAATCAAAAGAGCAAAATCGGAGACTAAGAGAGCGAAGAAGAATAAGAAACAAGAGACAGAGCCAGAGAGCGAAGAAAGTGAAAGCGAGAGTAGCGAAGAAGAAATACCAAAACCTAAGCAAGGCAATCTATCGAGATAGATTTGGAAAGAAATCAAGTAGTGTAAGTGTAAAAGTATATAATCAATCTTCAGGTGCTAAGAAAGAAAAAAATAATGATGTTGAAAAATGCTTTTTAAAGTTCTAAAAGATATTTATCAACTTCACTCTCATTCGTTTCACTCATTCTCGTTTGTTGATAAACATCGTAAAAAATAAATAGTTAGATATATACGATTTTCTGAAATATCTCAAACGAGTTTGAGATTTACGAGAAGCGACAGCGAGAGTATGAATTTAGAAAATCATCAACTTGACCATAAACGTACAATTATTAATAATCAAAATCGTAATAGTCTCGGGGACACACCTACGGAAGAAGTAGTTAAAACAAAAGAAGAAGAAGCACTGGAAATTTACCACCAGAAAAGAACCCGAAATTATGGAACACGATATGGGCGGACAAACCTTTAGACCAAGTGTTCCTAGATTTGGCAGACATGAGTAAAATAAAAGATAAGAAAGGGACGTTCCGCCATGCGGACGGCTCACACTACGTGTGGAGCAATAAGGGCTATGCTTGGATGCTTGTTTAGATTGATTGTCATTCAAGATATTTCCATTAAAAAATAAAACAGCAAAAGAAGTATATTACGCTTTGAAATCAATCAAATATAAGCCAAAGTCAATTAGTACTAACAGCGGGGGAGAATATAAAGGAGCAACTCGTGAATATTTTATTGAAAATGGAATTAAACACGATGTTGTTGAAGTTGGCGACCATAGAGCACTTGCGGTTGTTGATAGAGTTATAAGAAGTATTAGGAGATTGCTTGACCTTTTATTTGAAACCAATCGTGATTTTGATTGGGTTAATTCTATTCAAGACTTAGTAGATGCCTATAATCATAAAGTTCATAGAGGGATTCAGGCCAAACCTGTTGATGTATTTTTCGGGAGAGATAAAAATAAACAAACGATAACACGTGATAATTTAATAGACGAATTTAATGTTGGCGATAGTGTAAGAAAAGAAAATAAACGAAACGTTTTCTCCAAAGGCGGTAAGACTTTCAGTAAAATTATTTATAAAGTCAAGGGGCGAAAGGGGTTTAAATCATATTAAATAACGATGAGTTAGTAAGTCCAAGAGATTTATTGAAGACTGATTTTGATAAACCAATTGACGAAGAAAAAGATATGAAAGAGCAAACTAAAGAAGTTATTAAAGAGAAAAAAACAAAAGAATTATTAAAAAGAGAAGACATTCAACCAGAGAATATCAAGACTTCAAAGAGAGAAAAAAAAGGCAAAGGTAATATTAGATTTATAAGCAAAAAAAATAAAAGGTTTTACTTAAGCGATGACACATCCTTCTGATTTGAACCCGCAACCTAAAATTTCAATGGCGACGTTGAACCCATTAGTCTCACCGCCAAGTGAACCTACCAGTGATACAGAAAAAATAGTATTTGAAGTGTCATTTATTACACCAAATTCTAGAAAATTCTTTGCGACACCAAAACACGGCGGTGTCGCAGTGTCGCAGAGGTTGCGACAGAATTTCACTTTTTTTGTCGCAGTGTCGCCAAAAAAAATGGACTTAATTCCAAGTAGAATCAAAACTAAATCTGATTGGTTGGAGGAATACGAAATTCGTAGAACCTGTAAGGATAGACTAAATAAGGATAAAATCGCTTGTGAAGAAAGAATTTCTAAAGCGGATAAAGAAATTGCGCGTCTCGTTGAAAAGAAACAGCCAGACCTGATTAAGGTTGAGGCTATCAATGAGATGTTAGAACGATTGGCTTTTGAAAGTAATGAAGTAGAGGTAGATAAACTTTTTAGAATGAGACAAAAGATATTGGAAAAAAAATAAACAAAGAACGAGATAATTTCTATAAGTGGGAAAATGATAATCGTGGCCAACTTTCTTCCATTATCTTTAATAGAATTCTCGCTGGTATTGAGAAAGAACATTTATCGTTTAATTCTTCTTTTAACAAATACTCTAGTGATGGAATTAACGAATACGTAAATGATAGTATTAATCGTAAAAACGATAGAAACATGCACAGAGTCTATAGAACCGAGAGTGTTGGTAGCAACTCGGAATAAAAGACTTCGTGCTAAATGGTTTTTTTTGCAGTTATCCGAAACAACAATAATGGTTGTTCTAAAAACCAGGGGTTCAAACCCCACTCTCATTCAAAAGAAATTTCTATTACACATGCTTTTGTGTGTGTGTGTGTAATAGACTATGGGAGAGCCGAATGAAGTAGCAGACCAACTCGGCGAAATCAACCTCGCGGGGGGTGGTAAGTCCTAAATCTATTGCTTCTCTTTAATGATAATGAATATGATTGTAGGTTTTTGGAAGCCTTGGGATGATATTAAAGCCAAAGCCCCTACTGAGATGGAGAACCCCCGATTGGTTAGGGTTCCAAGGGATTTCGCTCGGATAAGAAAAAAATAACTTCATTTCACGCAGAGCGAAAATTTTTCGTCCCTAGGGAGGCGGAGAGAGACGAAAATTATTTGTTCGCTTGGGTAGAACGCGACGAAACCATGAAAAATCCCAGGAAGAAAACTTTCTTTCTGGCTTCTCTTGGTAAGGAAGAGGAGGAAATTCTCGTATTTCCTTCACTTTCGGCCTTGACGAAGAAGGTTGGTGGCAACGAAAATTCCATCAATTGGGTTATCCCACTTGACACTTTGTAAAATAAGTTTATTTATATATAAATAGACTTATCTTATTAAAATAAGGTTTTTTTGGACGTCTTTTATTTTTCTTTATTTATATATGTTTCTTGTTGTTTTTTGACTACTTCAAAAAACAACGGGGTGCTCTGTAGAGAGCAAATTGGGGTGTTTTGTGCTCTTGTATTGATAGTTCAAACTAGCAATAGGAGAAGTGAAATGAAATCTAGGAGGTTGTTTTGAGGCACGAAAAAACGACCATCCTAGATTTCATATTATACTACTGGGAGACGATGGGGAATATGAGGAAGAAGATGAAGATGAAGAAAGTGAAGCCGACACCACTCAGTCAACCAATTCCAAAGGATCTTCTTCTAGCAAGCTCCCGTCACTCAAGCAAAAAAAAAGGCAAGCAAGAAAAGGATACAGAGAATTCCGGCAATCTCAAGAAGAAACGCAAGAATGCTTCGAAGCCCAAGGGCACTGGTACCGCGAGGCTGAAATCCCAGGAAGCCAAGGATGAAACCAGGCAACAACAAGAAAGGGCTTCAGAAATCATGCAACAAGAAGCTTTGAAAAATGAATTGCTCAAGAAAGGCTTCTTATTGCTCGACGTTGAAGAGCGCTCTTTGCAGATAAAAAGAGACCATTTGGTCGGGGTGAAAGAAATTTTTATTCCCCGCATGTACCGCGCCGGAACTATGGCAAATTCGTCCCTTCCTCAAAGATCACGCCCAGTCTTTGTCTACCAAGTTGGCTGAGAATCGTTTCCCAGACCTGCCTGAACCATACCTTGTTCCAGTGAAGCTTACTGAACTTGGCAAGAAAAATGTGAGGAATTTGACTGAGAATCACATCGACCCTTTCTGGAATAACACTTTGAACTGGCAGCAATTCATCAGCAAGGAGCAGTTCGAAGCTGAGGCTCCCGGACTTTTTGGTGAGGGCGAGGTCAATCAAAACACCGAAATGCAGTGGCCACCGTCTACATTCAGCCAGCAATTTAGCAACAAGCACCAGGACATCTACTATCTTGTCATCGGTGGGAACCATGGTGTTGCTGCAGTGAAGATGTATCTGGAGAACTATGGACAAGGTGTATGGCATCCAAACTTGCTGTTTTGTGCCAGCAAGCTGTATATCAACTTAACGTCTGACGAGATAGCGAGGGCCGTGGGGAAAATGAGCTCGGATTCTCAGGAAAACGTCTGGCAAACCGACGTATTTTCCAAGGTCACACCATTTCAATTTCAAACACATAATGTCGGAGTAGGGTCTACTCGAGTAGGGTCTACTCCGACTTTTTTTTTTGTGAACACGTAATGTCGGAGTAGACCCTACTCCG
The DNA here is from genome assembly GCA_019918135.1 of Paulinella micropora. Classification (NCBI taxonomy): domain Eukaryota; phylum Cercozoa; class Imbricatea; order Euglyphida; family Paulinellidae; genus Paulinella; species Paulinella micropora. The sequence goes on from WBZZ01005045.1 coordinate 77,362, forward strand.
ACATTTTGTTTGTGAACAAATTTTTACTGATTGATTTTTTGCGAAGTAATTTTGACTCATTGACCGTTTCACCAAAAAAGTCGGAGTAGGGTCTACTCGATCATTATGTTTGTTCCCCGGCCCAGAAAAATTTTTTTCGACCGAAATTTTCCGATTTTTTCCGAAATGTAGGAGTAGACCCTGTTCCTACGTATACATTTTCCCCCCAAAATTTCGACAATGTTTTTTCCAAAATAAAAATCAGAATTTTTATTACTTTCTGTAGGTGCAGAACTTCGGGAGCTTTTCAATGTGTACATTCCCATGGATTGCGATAACACGGAGGATAAGGATGACTTTCGCAAGTCACTGGTCAGTCCTCACGTAATGGAATATGGGAGGACCAACATCTTGCCCCAAGTTGATCGCTGGTCGATGCTTCAAGACGCGGGAGTCGTTACTTATGCTCATTAGCCTGAAGAGGAAAAGATTATGGAAGCCAGAAAGACCAAAGCGGATCATCGTACCCCAGATCAGAAGAGGATCATGACCCAGTACAACCTTCTCACTAACAACTTCGATCTACTGCGCTGCGCTGCACTGCCCCAAAGGTTGTGGACCATGCTCGAACGAGTCAACAACAAGGTTCGAAACCAATGGATGTATAGTCTTCCTGCGGTCAAGAATGCACAAAAGAAGGCGGCAAAAACTGGAAGTGACGAAGACTTAAACAAAGCTCTTTCCAAGGTCGATTTTTCAAAGTACGACAACCCCGTATCCAAAAACTTCATCAGAAACATCACGACTGGGGTTCTTGACACCCTCCTTGAGGAATGTTTCTCAAAAATTATGAACAACAATTTGACTCCTTCTCAAGCAGCTACCTGGCTCAGCACCCAGAAGGATATCCTCACGTTGCGGACGTGTACCGCACATAATTTCGAAGCAACAGACAACACTATGGAATGCCTGCGTTCTGTCTTGGGACCGCAATTCACCGAGGAGTGGTTGCTTACCTTCGCCAGGAAAAAGCCCAAGTTTCTGGAAAAATTTATCGCAGAGGAGAAGAAAAGAGTCAAGTTAGAAAAAAAACAAGCTCTCCTTGGCAAGCGAAAGCGCCAAGCCGAAGTTTCTGAGGCACCATCCGCCCAGGAGGAGGAGGAGGAAGATGACGGCGGCAAACCTAAACTTGATCATTCTTTTTGGCAATCCTTGTACAATAAGCTTGATCATGATATCAAAAACGCTCTCCTGCAATGGCACTTTCGACAATGCGAATCTCGAAAAGCACGTGTCGCACGTGGCCTTAAAATGTTGGAAAGTCCGTCTAAGGAAGATGAAGATGCTGACGAAGGAGACGATGGCGATGATCATCAATACGATGTGGTCCTGTGCCCTCACGTCGTGAGACTGGAAGGTTCTCGCTATGAATTTTTCTACAATGCGGTCGTCAGTGTTTATGGCGAACAAGCTAACCTCACTGTCTCGCCTACCTCGCTTCCTCTGAGCCACACTCTGTACAATGTGCTTGAACCACTGCAACGCGAGTCAAGTGCGCAGTATTATAACTGTGTCTCACACTTGATGAAATTCAACGGTACTCAGAGCAAGTGCAAAATTGTTTTCCGCTATGCCAACCTGAACGCGCCTTAGGGATGGGGAATGGCCGACTGGGACAAGGATCGCTGGACCAACATCGAATATGCACATTGCCTTCGCCAAGTAGTTGGTACTCAACAATAAGAATAAGTGCTAGTTTACAAATTTATTTATTTTTTTGCAGACATCGCTTGCCCGGAGAATGACCCAGAAACCAAGAAGCCATGTACCCTTGAGTTTTGTGTTGGTGTCCACGTTCCCCTGGAACAGATTTGGATCGTGCAAGATGCTGCCCACAGGGCCGGATACTGCGACACTTTCATCATCAATGCTGTCAACTCCCGCCGGAGGCCTTCTCTTGAGCATCACACGTACAATAGGGTACCTTCACAATTTTGAAAAGTTCGAGTAGATCCTACTCCTATATTTTTTGTGATGTCTGTCAGAGTATCGCTATCGTAGTTTGCGCCTACAACGAGAAATACGATGATTTTGGCAATGATACTCGACTCGCCGAACGCGAACTACAACCCTCTGGCCCAAGTGGTGTTGGTGCGCCTGTTGACCAACTCGACTCGTTCCTTGGAGATACAATTCCCTCTGATCATCAGTTCTTTGGCAACGTCATAGTCTATCAGCACGATGGGCCAAAGTTTACTATGCCTCAGTCAGACGGCCATGGTAACTTCAAGCAAGTGGTTGTTAATCCTTCTTCTGAATCATTCAAGCTTAACCAAGGTACTAACATTAGCTATTTTGCTTCACATCAGATTTCTTTGTTTTCATCATGTCTATTTTTTAATTAATGCATGCTTGTGTTAGCGTTGATTCATTTGCTTGGGGTGAACGTCGACACGAACATGGTCTTGGATTTATGCTCCGGCAGTGGTTCTTGTGCCATTGCCGCTTTGAGTCAGGGTTATTCTGTTCTTTCTCTCGACCTTGATGTCAAACAAAAGATTGGGGTTTCTAATCGCGTCTTCAATTTTATTTCCAAGCACAGAAAGATCATCATGGATTCTGCCAAGCCGACAGCTCAACGACAAGCACCGCTTCCACTCAACGAAATCCCTTACCAATACGGGACAACAGATAAACTCGCGGAATCATTCCATTATTTCGCCAAGGGTGGGGAAGAAGAGTTGGAGCAACATCAGGTTTGACCCACACGTACTGTGTTGTTCTTGTCTTATTTATCTGTGTGTTTTGTCTTGTACAGAGACGTCAGCAAACTGGGCCAACCGATGAAGAAGCATCGAGGATCTTACATCACACTTTCGACAAAAGTTCCAAACTTTGATGACCCTTTACCTCCAGTGCAAATCTCTTCAAAGCGAGATTTCCACTGACACCTCGGCTCTGTAAGTTCTACCGTGTCTTTAAAGGTTTTTTTCTCGCTGAAACATTTCTTGGTTTGATTGATGCAGGGATGACAAGAAGATGAACATAGCAAAAACTTTGGGTCTGGGAGAGGCCGCTTTTGAGAAGTTGGCTGCTAAGTTTCCTTTACCCTGGCTAGTGATCCTCAGTCTGCTTCGGTTCCTGCGGGCAGTGATGCATCTGCCGTGGGCGAGGCTTTAGCCGCACCTCCGATCAATGAGGCGGAAGCATCGCTGCAGCAGCTTGAGAATTTGTCTGCTTCTTCAACAGTTCGGGCAGGTGAAGAGCAAGTCTCTGAAACTCCTGCGTCCAGCAGCAGTTCTGGCGGCGCTGTTGCGGGGTCGACTGCAAGTGTTCTCACCTACTTCACGTAGCGTGATGCCAGAACAGCAACAGCAGCAGCAGGATCAGCAACCGCAGGATCAGCAACAGCAGCAGCAGCAGCAGCAGTTGCCTGCTGCCTCAGCAACTGTTGCTCAGCAAAGCGATCAAGCTGAAGCGGTCAAAGGTAGCTGAATGATTTCTTTTCGCAAGTCTCACCGTCACATTTTGGGCCAGGCACAGGAGTTAGGAGTTAGGAAAAAGAAAGCCCAAGCCCAACTTTCCATGGACAAATTTATGATCCCAGGTGCTAGTTCTGCCGCTGATATGTCTTATGCCGCTATCAGAAACGGCAAGTTGAGGTCTGCTCCCTCTTCTCCGCAGAGACCTGGAGATTCTCCGGCTGGACCTCTCCCATCTTCATCTAGCCTCAGTCAGGAAAATGATTACTTGTTGGATGATGCCAGAAACAAGTCTATAATTTTGGACAGTCTTGCCTTTTTCCTTTGATAAGGTTGCGAGTAATTTACTACATGGTAGGTCTCTGTTCTAATTAAAGTTATTTTGTTATTTAAAGAAAGTTGCTAGTTTCTTGATTGTTCGTTGTTCATGTTGAGACTTCAGCCGGGTTAGATTTGAATCAGCCGGTGTGTTTACTGGAGGTAAGTTATCAGGAGTAGAGTCTACTCCGATATTTTTTTGTGAAGACATGCTTACATCATTGCTGCCATCAATAATCATAGTTTTTTGCTTGCTGTTCTTGTACATTTCTTTATCATAACTATCATTAGATATTTGTTACCCACGTTCGCAGTTCTCTTCTGTGTTTGTATAATTTATCAAGTCAAATCATATATATATATATATATCAGCAATTTGAATCGTTTTCGTGACGTTGTCCTCATCAGGGTCCGGTTTCATTGTGTCCAAGTGAACATGCAATTTAGTTTTTTCTGTTCAATTCAGCCAAGCTGTTTTGTACGCAATCTTCTACTTACCGCTTTCGGTCTTACTGAATCGTTTCAGTTACTTGATAATCAATCGCAGCATTTCTCCAACTACAAAGAGCTCTGGATGCCTTTGTTGTCTTTCCATCGCTTAAGTTCTTGTCTTCTTTGCAGGATCTCAATCATTGTTTGGCCTCAATTTTCACTTTGAACGCTTGGGCTACAATTCTTGGACCTCATTCCTAAATGATTTGTTCGCAAATAAAAACAATCAGTTTTATTGTACATTCAGGCTGACAGCAATCGGTTTATTTCAACCATCATCTCAAAGCTTTTAAGTTTTGTAAGTTTTTGCCAGTTTTGGTTTTATTGATTAAAGGCATGTTGCAACACCTCGAGGACCTGCGACTGAATTTTCTGACGTTGTTCCGGATATATTTAACAAGCATTTTTTGCTTAGTTTTGATTAGGTGCATCCACAGATGTTGAAACGGAGTAGAGTCTACTCCGATTTTTTTTTCTGTTGCGCCATACACCTGTATGCACTGTCCGGCTCCAAATGCATAGAAGTAGACACTTAAGTTGTAAGTATGGTATTGTGATGGTATCGGATGATTCATCAAGTCTCTGTTTTTCTCTTCTGATTAAATATTCATATATTGCTAACTATTTAAGTCTTGCACAGTCCCATGTTTATGAGTAAATTTTTATGACATAACAATGATGTGTATATATTAATCATCCGGTGCCTATCATTTAATATCAAAACACTCTCTGGAGGTTGCCACCCCCTTCCCCCCCCCCCCCCCTTAAAAAAGCAAATCCCATTCACGAAATAATTTTTCCGACCACTTACTCACACCATCAACTCGGCTTCGTGGAATGCCGGCACAAGGCGATCCGCACCGCAATTCAATCTCTACCCAAGGCATCGAACTGGCCTAGCATCATCCCGTCCCTCTCCTTCGCCCAGAACACCTATATGTCCACGGCTACAGGTACAACCGCCTTTGAGGGTATGTTGGCACGCAAACCTCGGTGCACACTGGACTTTTTCGATTCCTCTGAGATCATTACTGCCCGCGCCTCCGCCTCAAGCGCCGCTCTCGACGCTTCCTCTACGCTTTCGCTTCAATCTTCAGAGCAGATCGAACTACTACGCCACGCTCGCGCTATATCCGCCCGAAGAAGTCTTCGTTGGTTCGGGTTAGCGAGATGGATACCCCAATACACATTCCATCGATGATGGGTTAAACCATAGATTCGACTGACGCAAGCTCTGCAAAATTGGAACTGGCAGACGAGTGCAGTTGTCAAGCCTCCTTGTACCTTGATGTTTCTATTACTGCGCATGAGTTCCAAAATAACTTCACTCTGCTGTACTCTTCGCACTTTGCAGAAACGAAGCCTTTTCATGGCAAGACGATTGATCAATTCAGGAGTTTGATCTTCTTCCGACACGAGGCAGCATTGCTTGATGCGATCAAGATCAACGTCCCATGAATCAGCAAGGGCGGCCTTGGGATATCTGAACAAATTGTATTCATATTTTCAATGGAACAATTAAAAAAATCTAATTTCAAATACTCATCTCAAAAAAAAAGTCGGAGTAGACCCTACTCCGAGAAAATGAAATACTTTAAGTGCAACAATAAACGAAGCTCATAGTAAAATAATAAGGATCACGCATCAGAATTTTTTTTTGGAGTAGACCCTACTCCGAGAAAAGAAAAAACAGCACAATATGAAGAAGACATTTCTGACACGTCCATAAAGATACTTTTTACCTTCGCAATCGACGCGATTTTTTCTCTTTTAGATCACGATGGGGATCATTGGCGGGCTGCTCATCTTCAAGTCCACCATCTCTAAGCACAACTGGTTCTTGAAAGGAATCACCCAGAACAGTTTTTGCTAAAGTTGCAAAATCAAGCTCATGTTCTGTTTCTACGTCGTCGACGTGGCTGCAGGAATGCAAATGCATGTGTTTTCCGATATCTTGCGGTGCAAGGATCTCTCCATCCTTTTTTGGTGAGTCCGAAAACATGGATATGGAAGAGAAAGACGGGCTGCTGGAACTAGACGTGGAAGGAGCACTACTGATTGACAACCTGTGCCCTCTTGCTAGCGCCCGGCCCGCAGAAGAAGACGCGATGCTTGCTGTAGATGAGCTATTTCCAGGCGACGATGAAACATCGCGATTTTGAGGGTGCATGGAAAAGTCGAAAAGGTGTCAAATTGGAAAAAATTCCAACAAATGCTTTTTTCCGGGCTCACAGACAAAAATATCCGAATGGAGTCTACTCGGACGATTTCAGCATTTTGGTGTTTGTAGGAAAACCAATTTATGACGATGACAAGAAAAGCATCCTTTTTTTTTTGAAAATTTGATTTTTGGAGGGAATTTCAAATCAAATTTTCAATTTAAAGGCACTTGCCACGTTCCTTTTGCTCACATGCGGCAAAGGAGAAATAAGTGTAGGAAAAATTGGTACTGAACGGTGCTCATGGCTTAAAAAAATTTCCGGCAGAGAAAAACGGAAAGCAAAAATGGTCCAATTTATCCTTGCGCCATTTACAACGTTCAGGCCTAAATTTTTTTGGCACGCTCCGAATTTTACAGGTCGTGCGTCCCTTGGGTCATGTGATTCCTCATATCTCGACTTGGGATCAAAGTCGAAAGTGCCTACTGAGCCGGGTACAGACCCTGCTCTTGACTGGCTCGCCACCGAACACCATTATTTTTTGGTATCAGGTGCAATTGCTTGAAGATGCTGAGAACGCGAGATGGTAAAACACCTGCTACTAAGGAGACCAAGATCAGACCAACTGCTTCCAACAGAGCAGTCGGAGCGGGCCGTTCGCGTACGAACGCGGTAAATTTTTTAACCTCGATTTCTTATCACAAACAAAAGTCGGAGTAGGGTCTACTCCTAGGTTTTTTGATTTTTGTTTGTTCACAGGCAAACGAGTACAGCGTTCCATGCACAAAAGCCGAGATGACGATTGCTGTGCTTCCTCCGCAACCTCGCAGGGGCAGTGGAGGAGCTCCTGAAATGAGGTGGAACATCAAACCCTTGGAACAGGGTGCAGGGCAGGTCCAGTTGGACCCTGAAACAGACATCGAGAAGATTCTTTTCGATCCAACTGAATTGGAGACCAAGATTTTTTGCAACAATGGCAAGCGGTACGTCATGTCTGTAATTTTGTATTAATCATATTCTTGGAAATGTATTGTTTCAGCCAATTTTTTTGTGTGTGTTGTTTTTGAGTTAAAAAAAAAAAAGTTTTTTAATCAAAATCCTCGATTTTTTGGTTTGTGATAACTAGGTACTCCGTCGTGAGCTCAGATTTCATTCCTCCAACTCAAGGTTGGAGATCTTTACCTGTTCATGGCGTTCAGGAAGAGTGGCCCAAGGTACTTTTCAGCCTCTTTTTTTTAAACAAAAAACCGTTACTTTTCCCATACAGCGTCCCATGTTTTTAATCACAACCTATGATTTTGATGTCTGGACAGTCATACTTTCATGTTGTGATAATGTATCCTGTCACACAATCTGAAAAAATAGGAGTAGACCCTACTCCGACTTTGTTTCTGTGATGACTGCTAAAATTTCGTTTTTGCTTTTGGTGTGATTTTGGTCCTTCAAGGAAAAAAGGAATTTTTGCGTATTCACAGAGCTTTGATTTTGTGTTCAGTTGTTCGCCAAGTGGTCCGCATTGAAACTTGCAAGCAAAGAGGAACTACAACATGTGCTCGTGGATGAGTCCAAGAAGGAATACTGCTTTTTCCTTATGCTTACCGCGCTCAATAACAACCATTGGAGTGCCAAAGTGAAAAAACTGAAACAAGCATGGTAACCTTTCCTTTCCTTTTGTTGCTTTTCAAGCTTCTCTGATGTCTCGGCCGTTTCACACACACAAAAAAATTGGAGTAGACCCTACTCCTACAGATTCTATTTTTTTGACAGGAGCAGGCCGGATATTTTGGACTCAATTGTCGAAAGAAGAGCGGGCCTCATGGTCCCAGAGCGCCAACGTGGTAAGCATTCTTCCTGCCTTTTGCATTCAATGTAGTCATTCATGATTCTTTAATTGTGTTGTTCTCAGGTTCAACCCCTGAAGTTTCTGCCTCGTCGACATCGTCGACGTCGTCGTCTTCGTCTTCTCCATCGTCGTCGTCTTCTTCGTCGTCGTCGTCTTCTTCGTCGTCGTCGTCGTCTTCGTCTTCTTTACCACCAACGATTTACATCTTGCCTAGTGATAATATTATTTCTCGATCTGGATCAGGATTAAAATCAGCAACCTCGGCAGCTCCCACAGCTCAGGTGTCAACTCCCAAGCCGGCACCAACCCTGAATTCTTCAACATCACCGCCCAATCCCTTGCTTGAAAAAAAGTCTGAAACCGACGTTGCAACTGTGGCTGTTGAACCTGTGAAGAAATCTGAGGACCCCCTTGCGCCCAAACCAGTTGCAAATCCTCAATCAATATCAGAGGAAGCAAGGGAAGAGGTTGTTTCAGTTACATCTGTCGAGAAGGGAGACAATATGAGGAAGAAGATGAAGATGAAGAAAGTGAAGCCGACACCACTCAGTCAACCAAGTCCAAAGGATCTTCTTCTAGCAAGCTCCCGTCACTCAAGCGAAAAAAAAGGCAAGCAAGAAAAGGATACAGAGAATTCCGGTAATCCCAAGAAGAAACGCAAGAATGCTTCGAAGCCCAAGAGCACTGGTACCGCGAGGCTGAAATCCCAGGAAGCCAAGGATGAAACCAGGCAACAACAAGAAAGGGCTTCAGAAATCATGCAACAAGAAGCTTTGAAAAATGAATTGCTCAAGAAAGGCTTCTTATTGCTCGACGTTGAAGAGCGCTCTTTGCAGATAAAAAGAGACCATTTGGTCGGGGTGAAAGAAATTTTTATTCCCCGCATGTACCGCGCGCCGGAACTATGGCAAATTCGTCCCTTCCTCAAAGATCACGCCCAGTCTTTGTCTACCAAGTTGGCTGAGAATCGTTTCCCAGACCTGCCTGAACCATACCTTGTTCCAGTGAAGCTTACTGAACTTGGCAAGAAAAATGTGAGGAATTTGACTGAGAATCACATCGACCCTTTCTGGAATAACACTTTGAACTGGCAGCAATTCATCAGCAAGGAGCAGTTCGAAGCTGAGGCTCCCGGACTTTTTGGTGAGGGCGAGGTCAATCAAAACACCGAAATGCAGTGGCCACCGTCTACATTCAGCCAGCAATTTAGCAACAAGCACCAGGACATCTACTATCTTGTCATCGGTGGGAACCATGGTGTTGCTGCAGTGAAGATGTATCTGGAAAACTATGGACAAGGTGTATGGCATCCAAACTTGCTGTTTCGTGCCAGCAAGCTGTATATCAACTTAACGTCTGACGAGATAGCGAGGGCCGTGGGGAAAATGAGCTCGGATTCTCAGGAAAACGTCTGGCAAACCGACGTATTTTCCAAGGTCACACCATTTCAATTTCAAACACATAATGTCGGAGTAGGGTCTACTCGAGTAGGGTCTACTCCGACTTTTTTTTTGTGAACACGTAATGTCGGAGTAGACCCTACTCCGACATTTTGTTTGTGAACAAATTTTTACTGATTGATTTTTTGCGAAGTAATTTTGACTCATTGACCGTTTCACCAAAAAAGTCGGAGTAGGGTCTACTCGATCATTATGTTTGTTCCCCGGCCCAGAAAAATTTTTTTCGACCGAAATTTTCCGATTTTTTCCGAAATGTAGGAGTAGACCCTGTTCCTACGTATATATTTTTCCCCCAAAATTTCGACAATGTTTTTTCCAAAATAAAAATCAGAATTTTTATTACTTTCTGTAGGTGCAGAACTTCGGGAGCTTTTCAATGTGTACATTCCCATGGATTGCGATAACACGGAGGATAAGGATGACTTTCGCAAGTCACTGGTCAGTCCTCACGTAATGGAATATGGGAGGACCAACATCTTGCCCCAAGTTGATCGCTGGTCGATGCTTCAAGACGCGGGAGTCGTTACTTATGCTCATTAGCCTGAAGAGGAAAAGATTATGGAAGCCAGAAAGACCAAAGCGGATCATCGTACCCCAGATCAGAAGAGGATCATGACCCAGTACAACCTTCTCACTAACAACTTCGATCTACTGCGCTGCGCTGCACTGCCCCAAAGGTTGTGGACCATGCTTGAACGAGTCAACAACAAGGTTCGAAACCAATGGATGTATAGTCTTCCTGCGGTCAAGAATGCACAAAAGAAGGCGGCAAAAACTGGAAGTGACGAAGACTTAAACAAAGCTCTTTCCAAGGTCGATTTTTCAAAGTACGACAACCCCGTATCCAAAAACTTCATCAGAAACATCACGACTGGGGTTCTTGACACCCTCCTTGAGGAATGTTTCTCAAAAATTATGAACAACAATTTGACTCCTTCTCAAGCAGCTACCTGGCTCAGCACCCAGAAGGATATCCTCACGTTGCGGACGTGTACCGCACATAATTTCGAAGCAACAGACAACACTATGGAATGCCTGCGTTCTGTCTTGGGACCGCAATTCACCGAGGAGTGGTTGCTTACCTTCGCCAGGAAAAAGCCCAAGTTTCTGGAAAAATTTATCGCAGAGGAGAAGAAAAGAGTCAAGTTAGAAAAAAAACAAGCTCTCCTTGGCAAGCGAAAGCGCCAAGCCGAAGTTGTTTCTGAGGCACCATCCGCCCAGGAGGAGGAGGAGGAAGATGAGGGCGGCAAACCTAAACTTGATCATTCTTTTTGGCAATCCTTGTACAATAAGCTTGATCATGATATCAGGTATGTTGCGTCCAACGACAATATCGCTGATGTCTTTACCAAAGCGCTTCCTACTGCTCAGTTTCGTTACCTTGTTGATCAATTTTCTGTAGAATATCGGATTACCTAAAAGATGAGGAATCATTTTGGGCGCATGGTAATGACGAGTCATACCCTGAGGAAGAGCGGGAGTGAGGATCGGCGGCTTCTTGTTTCCATCTTCTGTTAGGGCTCGTGCCACCAATCATCGAGTTTGTCTTGTGTGATCGAGTGCGTATCCTCAAACTCATCATGGGGTCCCTTCCTTGTCTACGAAGCGGAGGAGATGATAAGTCACGTCGGTTGAACTAGGAGTTGATGGCTACGCTGCGAGTGCTCTACGATGTTGGTTACATTCAACTGCTGCCCGCCCAATCGCGGGAGGGAATTATATTCTTTTCCTTTTAGTCAATGACCCATTTTATTTGTGCTCGATGAGCATTGGACTTGATAGATTCGCTGTATTACAGCTAGTTATAGTTACGTTTCGCGCTGTATTGGTGTTCGGTGATATTTTTTACAGTTCATATTGATCGTTACATTCTGATCATGACACGAGTGATATATGATTCAGGGGGGGTATTGAACCATAATACACAATATTATATTTCATTGATATTCCGTACAGAATCATATATCATTGGCAATTTCTACCGTTACGCGTTTCACCGTTATCACTTTATTGTGCTCGGATATTATTCCGTATTTGATAGTTCATTACTAATTATATCGTTATACTACCTTTATATTGGCAGTCATCTTTATTGCTTTATTATTGGTTTACATATCCATTACATATTTCAAGAATTCAAGATGACGGTGTTTGTATTCAAAATGACTGATTACCCGATTGCTTTACAGTGTCCAACTTTACTTGGACTACTTTCAATTATTAATAATTCATGTACTGTTTCATTCTCAGTAAATCTGTTTTACCCTTCAACCAAAGTGGATCGAATCTACGGAAGACGGTTTAATAACTTTACAGATTTACCATACTTTTAGGTGTTCGTTAAGCTACCGACATTATGAATCCAGCGGGTCTATTTACACAACATCTTGCCTCCCCTCCATTCTGTTCCCTTGCCCCCCCCCCCCCCTCCCACCTTTCTTCTGCGGAGACGCCTTTGAAAAGGAAGAAGCACTCGTAGACGACGGGGCTACACACAGACACACGCACACACGCACACACACATACTAGACAGACATACAACCATCCTCCCCTTTCCCTTTCAATCCACTCTCTTCTCTTCACCTTCCCTTCCCCTCCCCTCCCTTCTCTTCGCTTCCCCTCCCCTCCCTTCTGTTCACCTCCCCTTCCCTCCACCCCCCCCCCCCCTCACACACGCACACACACCTTGCCTCCCCTCAATTCTCTTCCCATCCCCTTCCCTTCCCCTCCCCCACCTGTCTTCTGACGACCCACGCGCGAAGAGGAAGACGCACTCGAAGACGACGGGGCTACACACCACCAAACACAAACATGCAACATGTGCATCCCTCTCGTCTGTTCGCTTTGCCTTCCCCCCCCCCCCCCCCCCCAACACGCACACAAATTCTCTTCCCATTGCTTCCCCC
>WBZZ01005045.1:95000-100000 GCA_019918135.1 Paulinella micropora
TGACGACTGCTCACACCTTCAACGCCACCATACTTGCTTTGGAAATTATTTTGCTCCTTGTCGTAGGCCTCCCACAGTTGTTTCTTCCAGTCTTTCTTGCTCTCCTCTGCTGGGGTAGGACGCCGCCGAGGGAGATGATGGCGTCCTCCAGCTTTGACGCAGAAAGAGGCTTGCCTTCCTTCTCCTGCTTCTCTTCCTTACCGCTCTCCTTCTTCCTGGGCCTGCTTCACACCTCGAGTCTGTTCAGGAACAAATAATTCTTAGTAAAAGATGCAAAACGATTGATAAACATTGCCACACCACTCCCATACTTTGCATGCAAGAATTTACGCAAAAATGTGACCTCGATTGTTCATATGGTCATCTGAAACACAAGGATGACTCTCTCGAGGATGGTCCCCAGAGCACGTTCGGTCCTTTTGGACCACTAAGGTAAACCTTACTCAATGTTAAAACCCATTGAGCCAAACCATATTTTGTGGCGGTCATTGTGAACAAGTTTGATGCAAAAAGTTAAAAGTTGTACTGGCTTACCAACATCATTTTTCCTACATTTCCTTGCACCCTGACATCAAACCATCACTGATTTTAATAATTATTATCTCTATGTTATTCTAGTATCATAGTAACATACATAAAAATTTCGTTTGAAAAAAACTACAGGAACATGTCCATCCCGACTAACGACCTCGGGACGACATATGCTGGGTCGTAAGGATATTTAGCCTTTGCTTTTGCTGAGTCTTCAAATGCCAGCGTAATACACTCACCATGCCAGGCACTGATGCCTTTGACATAGTTCTAGTTCACTAGCTTGTAACGGAAGTCGAAATAATTCCGAGTGGTATCATCCAACTGCGGGATCATGTGTACTCTTGCTTTAAACATATTGTTTTCTCAGTTCTAAGGCTCATAACCTTTGGGAAGCTACCCCGGTGATAGTGGAACCTTTACCGACACCTTTCATGATCTATCCGGGTTACCTAGCAAGACTATCATATAAAAGAACTGACTCTTTGACTTTTACGTCACAAACTGACTAACTTAGGTGCTGGTCTGTCGCATTTTCAGTTAACATTGGTATTATTGACTGTCATGCCTATTGACAACTTTGAATCAACTACCTAAGTAACGGTGAATAAATTGAAGTAGCTATGACTAACGCTAAAGTGAAGCGTCGGATACTTAAGCTTCAAGTTGGTATTCAAGTCTAAGTTATTACTCACTTCCGAGTCTGAGTGTGATAGTATTTTAGTCACAGTGTTCGCGTAAATTCAGAGTAACGGTTACTGGATAGTTCATAGTCAATTGTGCGTAACGGACTATTTAGTCATTGTGTAATGGACTATAACATTGAGTAGCAGTTACAGTCATAACTGCGCACTTTATCTAGTTTGCTGTTTGCCTAGTCAGTTTTAAGTTTATGCCTCAGTCGGATTAAAGTGTCTGTGTGCAACCTGACTTCTAACGATCGAGTCTTCCGGCGAACCGCAGTGAAAGGTGAGGTAGCTAAGGTCCGTGAGTGATCGGTTTATACCAATCAAGGTCAGCTTGCCACTTGTAGGAATCATTGAAGTGGGAAGCGTAAGAGTAAAATGGAAGTGGTATATATAAAGAGATACAAAAGTGGAAAAATGAAGCGTAAAAAATTATGTTGCTGAGGCATGCGGCCTATTGTGTGCACTCTGGGCAACACCTGTTATTAATAACACTCATTACACATCTTATGTAGGCAACCGTGCTCTCCTTCACAGGCTAGCCAATCCCCTGAGTCAACTGAAACCGGTACCCTGATTTTTCACGGCGTGGCAATCACTCTTAAAAAAAAATTACCACTCGTAGGGGTGAGACCTGACAGTTGACTGGAATCAGTTTACGGTCCTGGTTTCAAGTTACGCAGCCAAGTATTCATAAATACTGGTACTCATGACTCCCGAGATAATAGTTCAAACTGCTACGGAAGGGATGATCCGAGACTTTTGAGCCCTCAGTGACCGTCCTGATTTCTGATCATACTTACTACGGCCCTCATGCCTTCTCTTTCACATCACGGTTTTTGCAACTGACAACTGCGAAACAGAATTCTCCTCAGAATTCATGAGTGAACTGTTCAAACCTCACGCAAACTGCTTTGCGGACTTAAGCTCACCGCATCATAGTAGCGTACAACGCACTAGTATCAGTAGTAGATAGTGAGGACGCGGTGGTGAGGGCGCATTTCAGCCAACAGTTTCTCCCCGCGCTCCCAGAGCAACCAATCTGACATCACAGAGAAAGACAGCATGTATGTCTCATGCAAGCAGGATATCTGATAAGAGTTACAATGTCGAAGAGAATTTAGTCGAACTTGTGCTTTCTCTCTCCTGCACACAGTGATCGACCTAATTGGAAGGGATGCAAGAAGTTCTCTGGAAAGAGCTTTCTTTGCTCAGCGCACAGGAGCTCCACAGCCTGCCAGTAGACAGACAAATGCTCCAGCCAGTTGACCCCAAGGCTCGGTCCAACAAGCCAGATACAGTGTTCACGGTGTTTGGGGCCGGAGAGCAACTACAGAGCGATGGGGTGATGGAGAGTACGTGCACGGTACAGGCACGAACTTCAAGCTCCTCCAGGCTGCCCGCGGGCATTTCCTCTCGCGCATCCACTCGCCGCGCTAGCTCGTCCGAGTATCTGCCATAAGCACAGCGCACGTATGTATGTATGTATATATGTATGTATGTATGTATGTATGTATGCATGTGACAGCAGCCAACAGGATCAGGCAGGCCAGGACTCGCAGATAGATAGATACATAGAGCGAGCGATCGATCGATCCATAGATAGATAGATTTATTGGGCCGGTGCACAAAGCTGAAACAACTCGCACTGAGTTCGCTCAAAGTGCACACAAAAAATTAGTGTTGCTTGGTGCAACAGTATAGAGCTTGGCAGAATTGCACAAGGCTTGGATGCAGTGAAGGAAACCCGCGGAGACGTGATGGGGAGGGGTGAGGGGGTAACCGCAGGATCTGGAGGTGGCGCAGCAGCTGCGGCACGCGGTAGTCGGCGAAGCAGGTCAGCTGCTCCAGGTCCGTGAAGTGGCCCAGCCCTGCCATCGCACGCCAGCAACAGAACCAGCAAGGTTGCTAGAAAAGCTTGCTGTCTATGGTCATTGCAAGCGACATAGAGTAAGGTACTGTCAACCTCTTCCTCCAAAAGCTCCCCAGAGATCGCCAACCAGAATCTGCGCGCTGTACAAGCCATGCCCTCAGCGGTCTGTTGCACGAACTGGTTGGCGTGAACCGTTTATAGAAGAAACGTTGTCGGCCTTCAAACACACAGTGGTCGCGAAACGCTGTGCACACACAGCCATGCAACTGCCCATCCTCTGGCAGGTGGCGTTATGCAGACAGGTGTGGCCATCTCGCAAACGTGGGTATTCCAAAAAAGAAAAAGAGAGAACTAAAACGAAAGCAGTGCTGTTACTCGGTCTTGACAAGTCCGCTGTTGCGCGTTGCCACAGCGGTGTGGGACTGCTGGCTTGCAGACCTGGCAAGTGCGCGGTGACCAGCCGCACCAGCTCCACCGCGCTGCACTTGGCCTCCCGCACGAGCTGCCCCCACAGACCAGCCCACGATGCAGCTTGCAGCGCCCCCAACACACGAGCAGCATGAATCCAGCGTGCAGCATAAGCGGATTCAGCAGCGCAAGTTAACACGACAGGGAGAGGAGTCTTATGGGGGCGGACAGATGACCTGCGAGGCGTGCCCCTCGAAGCGGCGCAGCAGCGCCCGCCCCACTTCCCGCAAGGCGCGCGCACGCTCAGCCACTCACATGCAAACAAGCAAGCACTTCGGACATCGCTTGAGCCAGCTAGCAGGGAGAGGCAACTGGCACAGCAACGCATACTGCTAGATATGCTGAGCGCAAGCGCATGGTGTTGGCGGAGGCACCAAGAGGGATGGTGTAGGCTCCCTGCTTCTTAGCTGCCCACCTTTTCTTGGCCAGCGCCGAGCCCGCGGGCGGCTGCAGCCAGCTAGAGAGCTCCTCGCTGCAGCAACAGGCCACCGCCCACACCTCAGTGCAGGACGCGAAACACAAGACACACAGAAAACATCCACCAGTTGGACTATGAATGGCATGTAATTGGTGAGAGAGTCTTTGTTCAAACCTCGCCTCATATACAGACCATAAATTAGCTGCCCATTTGTAAGTTCCCATTCACAAAAAGGAAATACGTCTTTGCATATCTATACGCGAATCGCACACGTTGTGCAAATATTCATCAGGAGGACATGCACATGTTATATATGCATGAATTGGCAGACTAGGGTATATACTATACATTTATGACATATGCATACACGCATACATCCATTCGACACATAAATGTATATACAAATATTTATATGTATATATATATATATATATATATATTTTATATATACATATATGAGTGCAAATAGGTTATGTATGTATTTGCAGGCGTGTGTATGTGTATGTATATGCCTTCATGTTCGTGTGTGTATTTGTATGCAAATTCAAAGTCTGTGTGAATGTATGATACATACAGATATTGCGGCAGAAATCAAGAATCCAACAGCAGTTTTGACTGAGGACAGTGCTCGCTTGAGTGAGGCAGGCGACGGGGCGGGCCGGGGGGGGGGGGGGGGGTGTGTGTGGCGCTTTGTATGCATGTAGGAATGAATGTAGATTGACAGTTACATTGTTGGCGGATGGACCTGGACATGTTGGCTAGATGTTTTGCATCGAACGCGGTCGGGTCTTTCTCCAGCACCGATTTCAAGGAACCCGCTAACTCCGCGTACTCATAGCCCTGCCACACGCCACAGCTGCTGCTGCCTGTGAGCGCCTCCTGCCGCTGGCTGTGGGCCATGATTACCCTGGCTGCGTGAGTTCTTTGTGACATTGCAGTTTCTAGCGGAGTCTCTCTCTCTCTCTCTCTCTCTCTCTCTCTCTCTGTCTCTCTTATATATATATATATATATATATATATATAT
>WBZZ01005045.1:105000-173608 GCA_019918135.1 Paulinella micropora
TTTATGGTTCCACTTTCGGTTCCCGTGTTCTTCTATCGTACGCATCCACTTGACAATATGGTGATTTCCATATGAAAAGGTCTGCCTACCTCCTGCCCATCACTTCTATTTCTTGCTTCGCCACCTTACATCCCTTTATATTTACACATCTGCCCACCCCACATAATTTTCCAAATTCTCACGCCAGGTCCCAATAACAGGTAATTCATATGTTTTACATGTGAACTTGAGAGAGCGTAAGCTGTAAGTGTTGTTCTCGTAGAGGGCGGAAGGACTATGTGAGTCTCTTCATCTTAAAACATACATACATACATACTTACATACATACTTACAACTACATACATACATATGTCATACATACATATATACATATGTATGTCTGTATGTCTGTATGACTTCTGTATGTATGTATGTATGTACATTATGTATGTATGTATGTATGACTTGTATGTATGTATATGTATGTATGTAGGTCTGTACTATGTATGTATGTATGTATGTAAGTATGTATGAGTGTATGTATGTATGTATGTATGTATGTACATATGTATGTATGTACATGTACATACATACGTACATATGTCATACATACATACATACAAGATCATACTATACACACATAATGTACATACATATGTCATACATACATACATACATACATACATACATACATACATACATACAAGTAGTATAGGGGGCCACTTCGAGACAGTTTTTCAACACACAGCCCCAGAGACACACACGGTCGGCCCGCGGGGACAAAATGGCAACGAATATTAATATTTAAAATATTACCGTTAAAATATAAAGACACATACACGATGACAAACGACGACACTGAAAAAAAGGCAAGTCGCAAGTTTACGATTTCAAAATGATGTATTATGATAAAGAATAATGAAAAGATGCAGATGATAAAAGTTCAATGAAAAGAAGAAGGTAAAACGATGTTTAAGAGTTTTACTATTGGAAAACGAAGAACACAAGAACAAGCAATGGAAGAAGCAAAGAAATACCACGAGGAAATAGTAAAACCAAAGTATGATGAATGGAGAGTTAATTATGATAAGGAAACAAAAAAAATCAAAAAAAGAAAA
The DNA here is from genome assembly GCA_019918135.1 of Paulinella micropora. NCBI lineage: Eukaryota > Cercozoa > Imbricatea > Euglyphida > Paulinellidae > Paulinella > Paulinella micropora. The sequence goes on from WBZZ01005045.1 coordinate 106,098, forward strand.
GGAATTGGAAGAAGAAAACATTCAAGTGTGAATGTGGAGCTGAAATAAATAGGATTAGCAAAGCAAGACATATGAAATCAAAAATTCACAGTAGAGGTAAACACCTACAACCTCACTGTGGGGTTTGATTGCGAAGCATTGCTTCTCAAAGCAAGAAGGGGCAGAGCCCCTTTCAACCCTAATTATCATCTATACACAGGAGAGACTATATTATATAGGACGCAAGCGGGCATACAATGGCAGAGACTAAAAAATTTGAATGCGAATGCGGTTCCATAATTAATGTCTAGGGAATACGAAGACATTTACAAACAAAAAAACGTAAAAAGAATTTAACATTAAATTATTTAGGAGAATGGTGTGAAGCGATTCAGCACATTACAATTGGAGAAAACATAATTAGAGAAAAACAAGAAATTGTTGAAAAACAAGAAAATGATGCAAAAAAATGATAGAAGATTTTAAAAAATCATGCATTGAAACATTTATTATTACTAGCGATGAAATCAGAGCTGTGCATTGGAAAAATCTTAACACTAAATCAACAAAAACTAGTGAAGGTATAATAGAATGGTTGAAAAGGGAAAGAAGAGAAAGAGAAGCCACGCTCGCCCCGCCAGCACCGCCCGCCCCTCCCTAATTTTCATTTAAACACAGGGCCCCCCTTATGTATAGACACGGGGCACACGGCGGACCACGGCGGGGGGCAGACGATTGAGATAATTAATTTTTATTTTTGAAAATTTTATTTTCCTATATATACACTGATTAACGATGGAGACACATACTTACAACGTTAAGACGTATAGGTTGGATAAATTTAGGGAACAAAAAATTAATTATAAAATCAAAAGGGTCAGGGGTCAAGATATGCTGTATATAATACCGAAGACGAGAAAGTATAAGGTGGATACAACAACTGCCCAAAATTACTTGAACCGAGTAAGAGGTGCTGTTTACTTTGAGAAACAGAAACAGGGTATTCCAATAGCACCACCTTTACCTCCTATTTTGGAAGCGAAAGTGTTTGAAGCGAAAGTGAGAGAAAGAAAATAAAAGGTAAAAGACCTGATGCGGTATGCTAACTACGAAATCAAACACGTTGACAGAAAGAAGCACGTTCTAGGTGTTAATGAATGCATGTATTGGGTTAAGCTTACTGGTAACTTTACTTCATTCAGTATGGAAGATGTAGTAAAGTTTATTGAGATAATACTGAACGACTTTATTAAAAGACAGAGACAAGGTAATATGGTTAGGGTAAGTATCAAGTTTGTATATTACCATGGAGCAGTATCTACGGGTTTGAAAAAACTTAACGAGATTTCTGTCAGCGATGTTTTAGAAAGACTGTCAGCATTATTTCAAAGCAACGAAAGCCTTTATACAGACGAAAAGGGAACCAATATGGATAAGTTTAGGTTCGTTTTGAAATCTGTTGAAACTTCTGTGAGTTATGTCTAAGGGGATACAAAGAAAGGCACGCCTGCGAATCCACTTGTAATATCTGCGAAACCAAAGGCTGTAAATGCATTAACGATAAAAGCAATTGGACTGATTGCTATTAGTGTAATAGAAAGTTTCCAAACACTGTATGTTTCAATAACCACAAGAAGACGAATTGCGATATCAAAGCGAAATATCTTTCGTGCGGACTTAATTACAGGAGAAAGGACAAACACAAATGCGGTTATGCGAAATGCCGTAGTTGTAAGGAACTGAAACCACTTGAACACCAATGTGAAATCGTGAAGAAAGACATATTACCTTTTTCAGAGAAATACATATTCTTTTACTTTGAAGCGACACAGGATACAGGCGATCACATTGTTAATCATGCGGAAAGTCAGTATTACGATGCGAAGGAACCACCCGTTATTCATAAGAACATTGATGATTTCTGTAAGTGTGCTTTTGAACCTAAGCACAACGGCTCTACATTCATTACTCATAACAGTCGCGGTTATGATTGTCAGTTTATTCTTAAATGGTTAGTTGATAACGGGCAGGCACCATTCGTCATTTATCAGGGTGGTAAGATAATGATGATGAATTTGAAGAAATACCGCTTTATTGATAGTTTGAGTTTCCTCACAATGCAGTTGTCCGATTTTCCTACAACATTCGGATTGAAAGAACTTAAAAAGGGTTTCTTCCCTCACTTCTTCAATACTGATAAGAACAAAAATTATGTTGGTGTGATGCCTCATAAGAAGCACTACGGCTACGACACGATGAAAGATAAGAAAAGAGCGAAATTCTTAGAATGGTATGAAAGCCAAAAAAAACAACACATTTGATATGCGGAAGGAAATTGCGGAATACTGTCATAGCGATGTTGATATATTGAGAAGGGGATGTATGGATTTTAGAAAGCAGTTTCTAGAATTCGGTATTGACCCGTTTCAATATACAACTATTGAGAGTTGTGTTATGGCTTTGTATCGTGCTAAGTTTATGCCAGAGAATTCAATTGCTGTGTTGAAGGCGGAAAAGCAAAACAGGATTACCTCTCGGGCTTGTGTTGAATAGATAGCTTACAGAAGCAGGTTAGACCAAACGGTTATCAAACACGCTTTCAATGGTGGTGAAAAGATGTTTAACTTGGGCCAATCAAATGCGTATTGCAAAGTTACGCTTGGCAAAGCGTACGTAGATGGCTGGGATGAAAAGACAAAAACCGCTTACGAATTTCACTGATGTCTCTGGCACGGATGTCCAAAGTGCTTCAATGGTAATACCATTAACACTAAGAAGAATGAGACGATGGGTGAACTATACAAGGCAACAATGAGGCGAGAAAAAGAACTAAGCAAACAAGTCAGCAAACTAGTATCTATCTGGGAATGTGAATGGAGATTAATGAAAACGAGTGAAAGCCTAGCGGAAGATACTAATGAACGAATTACGGAACAAGAAGGGCTGAACCCGCGAGAGGCAATGTTTGGGGGTAGAACGGATGCTCTAACATTGTATTGGAAATCACAACACGACAACGAATACGCGAAATACATTGACATATGCTCTCTGTATCCTACCGTTATGTTTTACGACCTTTACCCTAGCGGGCACCACGAAATCATACGGCCCTCAAGTGACGACGAAAGAAAAAAAATGAAAAACAAAATTATAAACAGAGAATATTTCGGAGTGGCTAAGGTTAAGATGCTACCTCCGAGATGCTTACTACACCCAGTCTTACCTAAGGCGGATAGAGGAAAACTAATGTATTACCTGTGCGACAAGTGCGGAATGACTGAACAAAAGGATGAATGTAAGCACACCGATAACGAGCGAGCAATAACAGGCACTTGGGCAACTCCTGAAATCTACAAGGCCTTAGACAAAGGCTACAAGCTAATTAAGGTGTATGAGGTATGGCATTGGAAGGAGCAGAGCAGTAGCCTGTTCAAAGATTACATAAAAACTTTCTTAAAGGTTAAACAAGAGTCAAGCGGATAATATTATCCTGATGGATGTATTACACAGGAACAAAAAAGAAACTACATTGACAGTATGGAAGTCAAGATGGGTATTAAGATGGACGAAAACAAAATAGAAGAAAATCCAGGACGGCGAGCGGTTGCTAAGTTGTGCTTGAACTCGTTGTGGGGCAAGTTTGGCGAAAAGCAAAACAAAACTAAAAACAAAATGATAAGAGACAAAGATACCTTATACAAGTTAATGAGCGACAGGTCGGTTGATAACATAAACATAAACATTATTAACGACAAAATAATAGAAGCGAGTTATGACCTTAAACAAGATGCGGTAAGCGACCCCGTGAAAACAAATACTGTAGTTGCTTTATTTACTACTTGCCACGCGAGGATTAGACTATATGAGATGATGGATAAACTAGGCAACCAAATACTATACCACGATACTGACAGTGTCATATACACAACAGACTTAACGAAGGGCGAAACAGATGTGAAAACGGGTAAGTGTTAGGCGAATGGACGGACGAACTACACGGAGCAAAGATTATGACCTTTATCGGAGGTGGGCCAGAGTGTTATGGATATGTATTGGATAACGGTAAAGCAAGTATGAAAGTCAAAGGCTTTAGTATGAATTATGAAAACAATAAATCATTAAATTTACCAAATATGTTAAGTGTCATCAGTTGCGGACTTGGAATCAAAAACAGCGACCTTATTAAGAACGGCAAGAATGAATTGTTAGAGTTGCTTAAAATTCAGGAAGAAAAATTAATTGCTAAACGAATTGAAAAATCTTGTAAAGTTGTTATTGTAGAGAACAGCAAGATAACAAGAGACAAACGACAGAAAAAAATAACGAGCGAATACTTAGAAAAAATATTCAGCTTTACTTACACTAAAAGAAATATTATAAGTATTGTAGGCAATGCGATTGAAACAAGATCTTTTGGATACTAAATGAAAAAAGCAATAAAACATTTGATAATTATTTTTTTGCCTTTACCCTTTTTTTGGGATTGTAAGGGATTGCCCTTACTAAAGCTCCTAATAGTATCAACACCCCTCGTCGGCTTAACTAGCTTAGTATTTACAGCCGTAGCCCCTAACAATGACACAGGGTCATACTTAGTTCGGTAGTTCGTTGTTAGCTTCGCCGTCTTTGCTATTTTACCTTTTGGATTTACTTTCACAGCCACTCTGTCAATTACTCCTTCAATGAGGTCTCTTGTGCTACTGCCTTTGTTGTATGTGGTCGCCCTTACCCCAGTCTGTCTGCTTAAATCTTTTGCTATCGTGCCACCTAACGAATGACCCGTCAGTTCAACATTATCCTTACCATATTTCTTTATGACTTCATTAACCAGCTTCTGCACTTCTTTGTATCTTGGTGTTCTTTTTAATACTCCCTTTACTAACGCGACATCGGTTAGCAGGTCCCTCTTATCCGCACTTCCTCTAAATGCCACAATCGCTTTACAATCTTTTTCATACACAGTTGATTTTTCTTTGCTCGCGACTGGTTTCCATCCGTCAGCACCTTTTCTCTCTGGCGAAGATAAATAGACATCATCCGATAAACTAGCACTACCGCCTTTTAGTCGCACACGTGCGACGGCTCCGTCTTTGGCTGAGCTCTGCCGTTTGTATTCTTTGCTCGCCTTGTTCAATGCTTCACCATAGCTTATGTTATGCTTAGCAGAGTAAGCCTTAACAAAGATTATCCATTGAGACATTTCGTATATTATTAATTAATTATTTTTTTTTTATTACCCTATATATATCACCCTACTATGACCACCCTAACAAGACTGTGTGAGAAGTTCCAAAACTTTCCATTGAAGGCGAAAAAAAATCCTTCTCGTTGGAAGATGTTCAAAAGGTAATACACGACGAAATAAAAGCGATTGAAGAAAAGAGAAATACACAGCCGAAAGACACTTTTCATTTTGGTAAATTCAAAGGCAAAAAAATAGAAGACATCGCAAAGATTGACAAGCCATATATTGAATGGTTAGTTCGTCAGCCGTGGTGTCGTAACAAAGATGAATTGAAAAAGTATTTGTAAAGTATTTGTATTTTTTTTTTGTTTTGGTTGCAAAGCTACGTTTGCAAAATCGTATGAAGCTTTTTCAAAAGGTTCATTGGTCTTCTAATAAATTAACTATAACACTTACATTTCCTCCATTATTAACAGTCGCGACAGACTTTTGTAAAAATGTTAGATTTTCACCAGGAGAAAGTTGTATGTCGTAAGTTCTAAGGTCAATAAGCTGGCTTGAAGTAGCATTAACATAAAGTTTAAGAATGACATCAGTTATAACGGCAGCACCGAGGGCAGTCGCAGCGGTATCCTTTGATACGATTGAAGTTTTGGTATCAATATCCGCAAAGTTCTCGCCAGTAAGTGCTCCACTCGTTTTCACAATCCGCACTACATTAACTTTGCTGTCTTCGTTTGATATGCTCACGAGAGATGGATAAACAATTGAATAATTGGTCACACCATTAAAAGTTGTTTTATTTTTCATGCTAATAATAGGACTTTCAGTGGTGCTCGCTGGCTCACTACCTTCCGCTTTGTTTGATATGCTTGAATTAATAGTGTTAGTGCCCTCAATAAACATACTACAACTGGCTCTTTTAAATGTTTGATTAGCATTACCAGTTCCATAATTTCTGATACAAGCCGAAAAAGGTAGGGTTATATTTGAAAGACTAACAACCACATTCGCATTCGCATATTTTATTGTATGAACCAGCTGAAATTCTCCACTTGATGGATTTTCTATGTATAACCTTATAGCACCAAAGCCAAGATATTGAAATTTAATCTGGAATACATTCCCTTTGGTCCAATCTATGATAGGCATAATTTTAGTACCATCACACGGGTCATCCCAGGTCGCCTGGGGAATAAGTGTCGGCACCCCACCTTTAACACTGGCGATATTCATACCAGTCGCTCTTATTTTGTAAAAATAGAAGCCGTTAGTAAAATCACTTTCACCTATGCCGATATATGAATTATAGTCTTTCGTTTCATCAGTAGTCCGTAAAGCAGTAAATCGTGTTAGAATTCCCATACCAGTTCTGTATTTCATTCTTTTTTTACTCGTCATTACAGCATTCGCGGTCGTCTTCACATCTGTTTTAAGTTCGGCCATATTCGCATTAAATGAAATGGTCGCATCAGTTTGAGCTAATGTCCATATTCGTGTATTGATAGTGTATGGGAAAATCTCATGTAATACTGGCGTTAATTGACCGACCAATGCTTTGCCGAAAGCGGTTCTCATACTATTGGTTTCAACATTACCATCGAAGCCGACTTTGACATTTATGAAGTCTCCGTCAGGGTTTTGTGCTATCAAATTTCGTTGGTGGCTCATTGTTCCTATATTATCAAAAAATAAATTAACTATCGAAAATTAATAATTACTTCTTACTTCACTGGCGGGGTTATAGGGGAAGCAGGCCCCTATTTAGGTCCTAGTAATGGTGCCGTTTCTGACATTTACTCCTTGGTGAGTGACGACAACTGTGTAATGATTGGCCGCAATATTAGCAGTGGTTCCGATAAATTCCCATCGTCGCTCGGTGTCTAGACTTATTCCACTGATTTCATTTTGGTCCTTGCTCCACAGCGGACGGGTATTGTCAAAGCTATCACACCAAAACCAGTTGTATTGATAAACATTGCTATTCATCAAAGCAGAGCCTTCCAACTTCGGCTTAAGATACATATAGTCTTCTAGTTTTCCAGTTTGACAATCAACATTTAATTCCTGAAGTCGTGCCCCGTCTGGTGTGGTATAAAAAGTTTGGACCTTAGAACCAAGCAGATTGCTATTGTCGTAGGCAGTGTTCTTATTTTCGGTTGTGTTGAAAACTGAGTGATAAATTTTCTTAATTCGCCGTCCGTGGCCTCTGTCAAATCTAAGTATAACATTTTGAGAAGTTGAAGTTACTCCGACAGTGTTTTTATACAAATAAGAATAATAAATGTTGAAGCTCATACCTTCGGGGCTCATAATCTTCTGTTGAATTGATTAAACGATATCGGGGTTAGTCTCGACAGCTAAGAAAAGGCTGAGATTAGTAACAGTAACATTTGAATCAGCTACCGCGACCGCACCTCCACCAGTAGAAAGAGCATCATTGTTATAATAAAAGTTTTTGGGTGTCTGTTGCCAAACAATCCGCAAAGTCAAAATTTCTGGAAACATAATAGTTTTATCCAGAGCGAAAATAGTATTGTAAAGCATTCCAAGATTAATCTTAACATTAATACTCGGGCTAGCATTGTTAAGAGTTCCAGCTGAGAAATACTTAGCCTCATTAAAAGCAACAATTTAACAAACTTACTCGCACCAGTCTCATTCGCAATAAGGGCATCATCGTGTCGGCGGGCATTTGTGGAGGGTTGTGCCATCCAAGCTTTAATGCGGCCTGAACCTGAGCCTTTGCAACATCAATACCCGTATCAATTTGCCCCGCCACATTTCCTGCTATTGCCGAAGCGGTCAATGCTGTTTGTAATGCGGCCAACCCTGTAGCATCGCTAGCGGGTTGAGATGTAGTTGTAGCATTACACTTTTGAAGCATACAACCAGCTCCAGTTCCATTATCGTGATTTTCCCAAGCAAGTAAATCATCAATGGAGGTTTCGGGTTTCCATCTTAGTGATATTTCCGACTTCGTTAATGTCGCACAGATAAACACCACCTCTCGTAATCAATTGTATCTGCCTAATTGGGGCCAAGAAATCCATAAAGCATTTATTGTAGTTTGCCGCCTTCGCATCTGGAGCATAATTAAAACTCAAAACAGAACGAGCCAAGTTAAACGGACGGCTGATAAGGTCAAAGTTGCTTTCCTGTCCTCCTGCGGTAGTTACAGTTACATTAATAGAACCCTCACGAGGGGTAAGCTTATTCAAACGATAAGAAGCACTGATGTAGTCAGTCCTGCTGAAATCTAGTTCGCCTCCGTGTTGTGTGGGCATTTTGTTTTTCTTTTGTTTTCGGTCGTCCTATATTGTAATATAAGAAAAAAAATAATTATGAAATTAAAATTAATTAACGACTTTTTATCAAATTCAAAAATGATGTAAATAAATTAAAATAATTCGTCTCGCGATAAATCAACAACGCCATTACAATGCCGAGCCCGTTGAGGTTAATGGGTTGGTCGTTTTCGTCAGTTAAGTAAAACCGATACACGTTGCTTGAACTAGTAGATAACCGTTTGCCGTATTCACTACCCGAGCCATCGTAGATAACAGAGCCGAACGGGATTTCATTCGCCATGTATATTTCTTGGAGCACGTGGTTATCGCCTTCGCCTACTAAATCTTACTGTAGATATAATGTTTTTTCGCCAGTCAAGATTATGACATTCGGCGACCTAATGGTATTATTAGCAAAGAAATATGTTGAGTCGCGGTCAAAACCCATTACTTCATGAATACGTGTTTCGGTGTCAAATATAAACCGCGGTTGTATGCCTCCGTTGTTCGCTACTGTAAATAATAGCTTGCCGTCTTCTGGTCGGTGTTTGTGTTGTTGCTCGTGACTGTGTATGTGTAGTTGTTGGGGCTGTCTGCGGTTAGAACCTCTGCCAGCTTAATTTTTAAGTTGTTCATCGTGTAGTTACCATCAGCTATCGAAATCAGAGGCTCAAATCCATCTTCACTCAGAGTAAAAGTGTTGTAAGGACTTGCCACAGAGTAATATGATTTAGGCACATAGATATGAAGTATTTTACAATGGGTACTTCCTCTCTCTTCTTTTCTTTTCTTCTTCTTTATCTTCAAGGTCTTTGATTTCTTTTATTTCCAACCTTTTCTTTTCTTCTTCTATCTCATCCCTTTTCTTCTTTTCCTTTTCTTCCTGCTCGTGTATCAGGTCATATTTTTTCTGTAAGTTGTCTTGTATCTGATTGCGGTTCTCGTATTCAAGACGATCAAATTCGGACTTAATTACTTTCTCGCGGGTTTTTCGCTTTGTGGGGGCAGTCTTCCCCATATATTTCAAAAACAGTTTAACGATTTGAAGTGTTGAAAGGTCATTCATTTTCTTTCCAAAGTTGAGATATGCTCGTTTGCCTTTCACTTTAATATACGGCCTACCATCTTTGGTTCTGTATATCCTCGGAGGTCGTTGTTTGAGTTTCTTCCTCTGCTTCTTTACAACCATTGTCCCGAGTTTTTGGTGAAGCTTTTTTTAAAAAGGTTCTATATGTTAGCGAAAAAATTAATATAAAGTTTAGTTTGATACCTGAAAGGGCAAGCCCTTTCAAACCCCTTGGGGTTGTAGGGGTTTACCCCTACCGAAACTTGACCGCTCCGCCTCGTTGCTTGCCGTACCCTTGCTTAATCGCAGCCTTTGCTACACGGTCCGCATAAGGCACTCCGACATCGCTAAGAAAAGTAGCACCCCTTGAAATCAATTGATTTTTCTTGATAAACCTATTAGCATCCACTATCGCTTTTCCGACCTTCGCCCAATTTACTTTGCCTCCTGTTTGTTTCTTTTTTCCCTTCTTCTTTCTTCCTCCTGCTAAACTTGGGTTTGAAAGGGCTCGCCCTTTCTGTGGCATTGAAGAATTGTAGCTAATGTTGTAACCTGATGGACTACTGATAATCACTGGTGATGTTGGCATGTATATATATTATGAAAAAAATAAATAATAAAATTACAAAAAAATAAATATTAAAATTGAAATTATTGACTATCGCAAGCGGTAGTTGAAATTTTGCCTCAGTTCGTCCGATACCGCATCCACATACAAAAGGTTAAACCGTTCTTTCGTCGCCTCGTGATATTTTTCAATGAAGTAATCTAGGGGGTTAACGTCGACACGAACATGGTCTTGGATTTATGCTCCGGCAGTGGTTCTTGTGCCATTGCCGCTTTGAGTCAGGGTTATTCTGTTCTTTCTCTCGACCTTGATGTCAAACAAAAGATTGGGGTTTCTAATCGCGTCTTCAATTTTATTTCCAAGCACAGAAAGATCATCATGGATTCTGCCAAGCCGACAGCTCAACGACAAGCACCGCTTCCACTCAACGAAATCCCTTACCAATACGGGACAACAGATAAACTCGCGGAATCATTCCATTATTTCGCCAAGGGTGGGGAAGAAGAGTTGGAGCAACATCAGGTTTGACCCACACGTACTGTGTTGTTCTTGTCTTATTTATCTGTGTGTTTTGTCTTGTACAGAGACGTCAGCAAACTGGGCCAACCGATGAAGAAGCATCGAGGATCTTACATCACACTTTCGACAAAAGTTCCAAACTTTGATGACCCTTTACCTCCAGTGCAAATCTCTTCAAAGCGAGATTTCCACTGACACCTCGGCTCTGTAAGTTCTACCGTGTCTTTAAAGGTTTTTTTCTCGCTGAAACATTTCTTGGTTTGATTGATGCAGGGATGACAAGAAGATGAACATAGCAAAAACTTTGGGTCTGGGAGAGGCCGCTTTTGAGAAGTTGGCTGCTAAGTTTCCTTTACCCTTGGCTAGTGATCCTCAGTCTGCTTCGGTTCCTGCGGGCAGTGATGCATCTGCCGTGGGTGAGGCTTTAGCCGCACCTCCGATCAATGAGGCGGAAGCATCGCTGCAGCAGCTTGAGAATTTGTCTGCTTCTTCAACAGTTCGGGCAGGTGAAGAGCAAGTCTCTGAAACTCCTGCGTCCAGCAAGCAGTTCTGGCGGCGCTGTTGCGGGGTCGACTGCAAGTGTCTCACCTACTTCACGTAGCGTGATGCCAGAACAGCAACAGCAGCAGCAGGATCAGCAACCGCAGGATCAGCAACAGCAGCAGCAGTTGCCTGCTGCCTCAGCAACTGTTGCTCAGCAAAGCGATCAAGCTGAAGCGGCCAAAGGTAGCTGAATGATTTCTTTTCGCAAGTCTCACCGTCACATTTGGGCCAGGCACAGGAGTTAGGAGTTAGGAAAAAGAAAGCCCAAGCCCAACTTTCCATGGACAAATTTATGATCCCAGGTGCTAGTTCTGCCGCTGATATGTCTTATACCGCTATCAGAAACGGCAAGTTGAGGTCTGCTCCCTCTTCTCCGCAGAGACCTGGGGATTCTCCGGCTGGACCTCTCCCATCTTCATCTAGCCTCAGTCAGGGAAATGATTACTTGTTGGATGATGCCAGAAACAAGTCTATAATTTTGGACAGTCTTGCCTTTTTCCTTTGATAAGGTTGCGAGTAATTTACTACATGGTAGGTCTCAGTTCTAATTAAAGTTATTTTGTTATTTAAAGAAAGTTGCTAGTTTCTTGATTGTTCGTTGTTCATGTTGAGACTTCAGCCGGGTTAGATTTGAATCAGCCGGTGTGTTTACTGGAGGTAAGTTATCAGGAGTAGAGTCTACTCCGATATGTTTTGGTGAAGACATGCTTACATCATTGCTGCCATCAATAATCATAGTTTTTTGCTTGCTGTTCTTGTACATTTCTTTATCATAACTATCATTAGATATTTGTTACCCACGTTCGCAGTTCTCTTCTGTGTTTGTATAATTTATCAAGTCAAATCATATATATATATATCAGCAATTTGAATCGTTTTCGTGACGTTGTCCTCATCAGGGTCCGGTTTCATTGTGTCCAAGCGAACATGCAATTTAGTTTTTTCTGTTCAATTCAGCCAAGCTGTTTTGTACGCAATCTTCTGCTTACCGCTTTCGGTCTTACTGAATCGTTTCAGTTACTTGATAATCAATCGCAGCATTTCTCCAACTACAAAGAGCTCTGGATGCCTTTGTTGTCTTTCCATCGCTTAAGTTCTTGTCTTCTTTGCAGGATCTCAATCATTGTTTGGCCTCAATTTTCACTTTGAACGCTTGGGCTACAATTCTTGGACCTCATTCCTAAATGATTTGTTCGCAAATAAAAACAATCAGTTTTATTGTACATTCAGGCTGACAGCAATCGGTTTATTTCAACCATCATCTCAAAGCTTTTAAGTTTTGTAAGTTTTTGCCAGTTTTGGTTTTATTGATTAAAGGCATGTTGCAACACCTCGAGGACCTGCGACTGAATTTTCTGACGTTGTTCCGGATATATATTTAACAAGCATTTTTTGCTTAGTTTTGATTAGGTGCATCCACAGATGTTGAAACGGAGTAGAGTCTACTCCGATTTTTTTTTCTGTTGCACCATACACCTGTATGCACTGTCCGGCTCCAAATGCATAGAAGTAGACACTTAAGTTGTAAGTATGGTATTGTGATGGTATCGGATGATTCATCAAGTCTCTGTTTTTCTCTTCTGATTAAATATTCATATATTGCTAACTATTTAAGTCTTGCACAGTCCCATGTTTATGAGTAAATTTTTTATGACCTAACAATGATGTGTATATATTAATCATCCGGTGCCTATCATTTTAATATCAAAACACTCTCTGGAGGTTGCCACCCCCTTCCCCCCCCCCCCCCTTAAAAAAGCAAATCCCATTCACGAAATAATTTTTCCGACCACTTACTCACACCATCAACTCGGCTTCGTGGAATGCCGGCACAAGGCGATCCGCACCGCAGTTCAATCTCTACCCAAGGCATCGAACTGGCCTAGCATCATCCCGTCCCTCTCCTTCGCCCAGAACACCTATATGTCCACGGCTACAGGTACAACCGCCTTTGAGGGTATGTTGGCACGCAAACCTCGGTGCACACTGGACTTTTTCGATTCCTCTGAGATCATTACTGCCCGCGCCTCCGCCTCAAGCGCCGCTCTCGACGCTTCCTCTACGCTTTCGCTTCAATCTTCAGAGCAGATCGAACTACTACGCCACGCTCGCGCTATATCCGCCCGAAGAAGTCTTCGTTGGTTCGGGTTAGCGAGATGGATACCCCAATACACATTCCATCGATGATGGGTTAAACCATAGATTCGACTGACGCAAGCTCTGCAAAATTGGAACTGGCAGACGAGTGCAGTTGTCAAGCCTCCTTGTACCTTGATGTTTCTATTACTGCGCATGAGTTCCAAAATAACTTCACTCTGCTGTACTCTTCGCACTTTGCAGAAACGAAGCCTTTTCATGGCAAGACGATTGATCAATTCAAGAGTTTGATCTTCTTCCGACACGAGGCAGCATTGCTTGATGCGATCAAGATCAACGTCCCATGAATCAGCAAGGGCGGCCTTGGGATATCTGAACAAATTGTATTCATATTTTCAATGGAACAATTAAAAAAATCTAATTTCAAATACTCATCTCAAAAAAAAAGTCGGAGTAGACCCTACTCCGAGAAAATGAAATACTTTAAGTGCAACAATAAACGAAGCTCATAGTAAAATAATAAGGATCACGCATCAGAATTTTTTTTTGGAGTAGACCCTACTCCGAGAAAAGAAAAAACAGCACAATATGAAGAAGACATTTCTGACACGTCCATAAAGATACTTTTTACCTTCGCAATCGACGCGATTTTTTCTCTTTTAGATCACGATGGGATCATTGGCGGGCTGCTCATCTTCAAGTCCACCATCTCGAAGCACAACTGGTTCTTGAAAGGAATCACCCAGAACAGTTTTTGCTAAAGTTGCAAAATCAAGCTCATGTTCTGTTTCTACGTCGTCGACGTGGCTGCAGGAACGCAAATGCATGTGTTTTCCGATATCTTGCGGTGCAAGGATCTCTCCATCCTTTTTTGGTGAGTCCGAAAACATGGATATGGAAGAGAAAGACGGGCTGCTGGAACTAGACGTGGAAGGAGCACTACTGATTGACAACCTGTGCCCTCTTGCTAGCGCCCGGCCCGCAGAAGAAGACGCGATGCTTGCTGTAGATGAGCTATTTCCAGGCGACGATGAAACATCGCGATTTTGAGGGTGCATGGAAAAGTCGAAAAGGTGTCAAATTGGAAAAAATTCCAACAAATGCTTTTTTCCGGGCTCACAGACAAAAATATCCGAATGGAGTCTACTCGGACGATTTCAGCATTTTGGTGTTTGTAGGAAAACCAATTTATGACGATGACAAGAAAAGCATCCTTTTTTTTTGAAAATTTGATTTTTGGAGGGAATTTCAAATCAAATTTTCAATTTAAAGGCACTTGCCACGTTCCTTTTGCTCACATGCGGCAAAGGAGAAATAAGTGTAGGAAAAATTGGTACTGAACGGTGCTCATGGCTTAAAAAAAATTCCGGCAGAGAAAAACGGAAAGCAAAAATGGTCCAATTTATCCTTGCGCCATTTACAACGTTCAGGCCTAAATTTTTTTGGCACGCTCCGAATTTTACAGGTCGTGCGTCCCTTGGGTCATGTGATTCCTCATATCTCGACTTGGGATCAAAGTCGAAAGTGCCTACTGAGCCGGGTACAGACCCTGCTCTTGACTGGCTCGCCACCGAACACCATTATTTTTTGGTATCAGGTGCAATTGCTTGAAGATGCTGAGAACGCGAGATGGTAAAACACCTGCTACTAAGGAGACCAAGATCAGACCAACTGCTTCCAACAGAGCAGTCGGAGCGGGCCGTTCGCGTACGAACGCGGTAAATTTTTTAACCTCGATTTCTTATCACAAACAAAAGTCGGAGTAGGGTCTACTCCTAGGTTTTTTGATTTTTGTTTGTTCACAGGCAAACGAGTACAGCGTTCCATGCACAAAAGCCGAGATGACGATTGCTGTGCTTCCTCCGCAACCTCGCAGGGGCAGTGGAGGAGCTCCTGAAATGAGGTGGAACATCAAACCCTTGGAACAGGGTGCAGGGCAGGTCCAGTTGGACCCTGAAACAGACATCGAGAAGATTCTTTTCGATCCAACTGAATTGGAGACCAAGATTTTTTGCAACAATGGCAAGCGGTACGTCATGTCTGTAATTTTGTATTAATCATATTCTTGGAAATGTATTGTTTCAGCCAATTTTTTTGTGTGTGTTGTTTTTGAGTTAAAAAAAAAAAAGTTTTTTAATCAAAATCCTCGATTTTTTGGTTTGTGATAACTAGGTACTCCGTCGTGAGCTCAGATTTCATTCCTCCAACTCAAGGTTGGAGATCTTTACCTGTTCATGGCGTTCAGGAAGAGTGGCCCAAGGTACTTTTCAGCCTCTTTTTTTTAAACAAAAAACCGTTACTTTTCCCATACAGCGTCCCATGTTTTTAATCACAACCTATGATTTTGATGTCTGGACAGTCATACTTTCATGTTGTGATAATGTATCCTGTCACACAATCTGAAAAAATAGGAGTAGACCCTACTCCGACTTTGTTTCTGTGATGACTGCTAAAATTTCGTTGTTGCTTTTGGTGTGATTTTGGTCCTTCAAGGAAAAAAGGAATTTTTGCGTATTCACAGAGCTTTGATTTTGTGTTCAGTTGTTCGCCAAGTGGTCCGCATTGAAACTTGCAAGCAAAGAGGAACTACAACATGTGCTCGTGGATGAGTCCAAGAAGGAATACTGCTTTTTCCTTATGCTTACCGCGCTCAATAACAACCATTGGAGTGCCAAAGTGAAAAAACTGAAACAAGCATGGTAACCTTTCCTTTCCTTTTGTTGCTTTTCAAGCTTCTCTGATGTCTCGGCCGTTTCACACACACAAAAAAATTGGAGTAGACCCTACTCCTACAGATTCTATTTTTTTGACAGGAGCAGGCCGGATATTTTGGACTCAATTGTCGAAAGAAGAGCGGGCCTCATGGTCCCAGAGCGCCAACGTGGTAAGCATTCTTCCTGCCTTTTGCATTCAATGTAGTCATTCATGATTCTTTAATTGTGTTGTTCTCAGGTTCAACCCCTGAAGTTTCTGCCTCGTCGACATCGTCGACGTCGTCGTCTTCGTCTTCTCCATCGTCGTCGTCTTCTTCGTCGTCGTCGTCGTCTTCGTCTTCTTTACCACCAACGATTTACATCTTGCCTAGTGATAATATTATTTCTCGATCTGGATCAGGATTAAAATCAGCAACCTCGGCAGCTCCCACAGCTCAGGTGTCAACTCCCAAGCCGGCACCAACCCTGAATTCTTCAACATCACCGCCCAATCCCTTGCTTGAAAAAAAGTCTGAAACCGACGTTGCAACTGTGGCTGTTGAACCTGTGAAGAAATCTGAGGACCCCCTTGCGCCCAAACCAGTTGCAAATCCTCAATCAATATCAGAGGAAGCAAGGGAAGAGGTTGTTTCAGTTACATCTGTCGAGAAGGGAGACGATGGGGAATAATAAATATGAGGAAGAAGATGAAGATGAAGAAAGTGAAGCCGACACCACTCAGTCAACCAAGTCCAAAGGATCTTCTTCTAGCAAGCTCCCGTCACTCAAGCGAAAAAAAAGGCAAGCAAGAAAAGGATACAGAGAATTCCGGTAATCCCAAGAAGAAACGCAAGAATGCTTCGAAGCCCAAGAGCACTGGTACCGCGAGGCTGAAATCCCAGGAAGCCAAGGATGAAACCAGGCAACAACAAGAAAGGGCTTCAGAAATCATGCAACAGAAAGGCTTCTTATTGCTCGACGTTGAAGAGCGCTCTTTGCAGATAAAAAGAGACCATTTGGTCGGGGTGAAAGAAATTTTTATTCCCCGCATGTACCGCGCGCCGGAACTATGGCAAATTCGTCCCTTCCTCAAAGATCACGCCCAGTCTCTGTCTACCAAGTTGGCTGAGAATCGTTTCCCAGACCTGCCTGAACCATACCTTGTTCCAGTGAAGCTTACTGAACTTGGCAAGAAAAATGTGAGGAATTTGACTGAGAATCACATCGACCCTTTCTGGAATAACACTTTGAACTGGCAGCAATTCATCAGCAAGGAGCAGTTCGAAGCTGAGGCTCCCGGACTTTTTGGTGAGGGCGAGGTCAATCAAAACACCGAAATGCAGTGGCCACCGTCTACATTCAGCCAGCAATTTAGCAACAAGCACCAGGACATCTACTATCTTGCCATCGGTGGGAACCATGGTGTTGCTGCAGTGAAGATGTATCTGGAGAACTATGGACAAGGTGTATGGCATCCAAACTTGCTGTTTCGTGCCAGCAAGCTGTATATCAACTTAACGTCTGACGAGATAGCGAGGGCCGTGGGGAAAATGAGCTCGGATTCTCAGGAAAACGTCTGGCAAACCGACGTATTTTCCAAGGTCACACCATTTCAATTTCAAACACATAATGTCGGAGTAGGGTCTACTCGAGTAGGGTCTACTCCGACTTTTTTTTTGTGAACACGTAATGTCGGAGTAGACCCTACTCCGACATTTTGTTTGTGAACAAATTTTTACTGATTGATTTTTTGCGAAGTAATTTTGACTCATTGACCGTTTCACCAAAAAAGTCGGAGTAGGGTCTACTCGATCATTATGTTTGTTCCCCGGCCCAGAAAAATTTTTTTCGACAGAAATTTTCCGATTTTTTCCGAAATGTAGGAGTAGACCCTGTTCCTACGTATATATTTTCCCCCCAAAATTTCGACAATGTTTTTTCCAAAATAAAAATCAGAATTTTTATTACTTTCTCTAGGTGCAGAAACTTCGGGAGCTTTTCAATGTGTACATTCCCATGGATTGCGATAACACGGAGGATAAGGATGACTTTCGCAAGTCACTGGTCAGTCCTCACGCAATGGAATATGGGAGGACCAACATCTTGCCCCAAGTTGATCGCTGGTCGATACTTCAAGACGCGGGAGTCGTTACTTATGCTCATTAGCCTGAAGAGGAAAAGAAAGGGAAGCTCTCTCTGGCGGGGGGAAGGGAGACGGGAGAAGGGGAACGAGGGGTCTCCTTTCTCTTCCCTCCCTGCCGCGCCACGCCGGCGGCCGGGGCGCCGCCCCTTCACGTCTCCCTCGTGTCCGCTGTTACATACCAAACCACCACGCCCCGGCCGTCCATGCACCGCAACAGCCCCGCCCGCCAGCCGTGGCGCCTCCTCCTGCTCGGGTGGCTCCGGGCCGCCGGTGCCGGGTGCCCGTACCCCGTGCAGTGCCCGACGCTAGAGGAAGCGTGCCCCTCGGTCGTGTGTCCCAGCGGCGCCACGGTGCTCGAGCTGACGACGGCGGCCCCGCTGGACACGTTCGTGTGGCCCCTGTGGCCGCCCGCCGCGCCGGCGCGCCACCGCCGCCAGGCCCAGGCCACCGTCCCGACTTCGTTCACGGTCGACTGGGGGGACTGCTCGCCCCCCACGCCGTGCCTGGACGCCGGCGCCGCGCCCTGCGCGCACACGTACGCTGCTCCCGGCACGTACACGGTGACGGCGGACCCCGGCGGGCGGTATCCCGTGCGCGGCTGGGCGCTGACGCCGGCCTGGCACGCCATGGCGCCCGCGGGCCTGCGGCTGGACGCTCTCGTGCTGTGGGGAGAGCTGCGCTTCCACGAGACGAGCGGCTACCACCTGTACTCGGCGTCGGGGCTCGCGTACGTACCGCCGCTGAACTCGCTGCCGGACACGGGGCTCGTGCGCATCTGGGACTACAGCTTCGCCAACCTCACCGCTCCGCTGCCGGATCTGAGCTACGGGCTCAACCTGTCGGGCGCCGAGTCCGCGGTCGGCCTGTTCGAGGGCTGCACCGGCGTGGCCCGGCCGCTCGGAGCTAGCTGGTGGGACACGCGCCGGCTGCGCAACGCGAGCCGCGCGTTCGCGGGCCTGCCGGCACTAGCCACGCTGGACCTGTCGCGCTGGAACACCGCACATCTCGAGGACGTGACAGAGATGTTCGACGGTGGCGCGGCGCTGGCACGCACGGGCGTCGGGGCCTGGACGTCGCTGCCGAACCTGCAGCGCTTCGCGGGGCTGTTCCGCTGCCTAGGCCGCGACTTCCAGGAAGCGCTCACCGCCGGCTCGCGGGCGCTGCACGGCGTGGCGCCCGAGTACCTGCTGTACAGAATGAGCGAGTTCGTGGGCGACGCGCGCGACTGGGACTGGTCGTGGCTCACGCCCGCCACGCACCCCAACGGCTTCCTCTCCCTGTTCGAAGGCTGCACCAAGTTCAACCAGGACCGCGGCGGCTGGAACACGAGCGGCGTGGCTAGCCTCGAACGCACCTTCAGTCAGGCGACAGCCTTCAACGGCAGCCTGGAGAGCTGGGATACTGGACGGGTCACGAGCCTCACGCGAACCTTCTGGCAAGCCCGGGCCTTCAACCGGCCGCTCGGCGCCTGGGATGTCCGGGGGGTCACAAGCATGTCCGGGACGTTTATGGAGGCATGGGCTTTCAACCAGCCGCTGGGCGCTTGGAACACTATCTCTCTCACTAGAATGAGCTCAGTCTTTAACAACGCCAGGGCGTTCAACCAGAACATCAATACCTGGCAAACTAGCAAAGTCACTGACATGAGCTACGCCTTTGCTTGCACCTACAACCTGTGCGCGTTCAACCAGCCCCTGGGCAGCTGGGACGTGTCGACCGCCGCCGGAACCGACGGCGTAGTCGGAGGAACGGACGCGATGTTTGTTGGCAATTGTGCTTTCGACCAGAACATCACGGCCTGGAACCTAACCTCGTACGCAGCCGGTTCACAGGCGTGCGAATACATCTTCCACCCATTTGGTTGGATTACAGAAGGCGGGGGTATCCAGCCCAGCAACCTGCCGAGGCAGTGTACGGGCTACGTCCGCGCGTGCGGTCGGTAAGCAGTAGGGCTAGCTCGACTGCGGGTGGTGAGCTGCCAGGGGTGCGTACACCGAGCATAGGCGCAGCCTACAGAAGAAGGGAATTTAGTAAAGACTGACTAGGGTTCACTGCACAGCCACGGGCCGGCGCTCCGGAAGGGGGGGGGGGGTTGCAAGCTACGACGGGGTAATAACACAGGGGGGCAGTGCTCGTTCCCGCTCCCCCGGCCCGGGAGCAAGCGCTACTAGCACAAGCGGCCCGGGCTGGCCGGTCGGGTGGGCATAGGATGCCATCTCTTTTCGGGTCGGGTGGCACAGGAGGCCCGCCTCTTTCGGACGGGTGGCACGGGACGCCATCGCTTTTCGGTCGAGTGGCACAGGACACCACCCTCTTCCGGCCGGGTGGCACAGATGGACTCGGGTGGCACAGGAAGCCATCGCTTTTCGGACGGGTTGCACAGGAGGCCACCCTTTTCCGGCCAGGTGGCACAGATGGCCTGTCTCTTTGGTCGGGGTAGCACCGGTCGCCGGATATCCTCGGGAGGGGAGGGTATTCGTTTGGCCGGATATTTTGCCTGCCTTTTTTTTCTCCCCTCCCTTCTCCCTTCTCCCCTCTCCCTTCTCCCTTCTCCCCTCCCGCGGCCCAACATTGTGCAGGCCCTGCCCGGGCTGGTCCGTCCAGTATGGCGGTCCGGTGGCCAGTGCCACCGGTAGCTTTTTTGCCCGGCCGCAGGACCAGACGAATTTTTTTTGCCTAACCAAAAACATAAATCCCGCGGGGCTTAAGTGTCCAAGTAGCGAGAATCGCACTTGTGGTTCGAGGCCTCGGGAGGGGGTGCCACCCCAGATGCGTAAAGTCAGGCACTGCCTCCTACAAGACAAAAAGAACACCGCTATTTACGGGTAAAAAAAGGAAAAAGTTAAATTAGTGATTGGTTGTCGATAGGCAGGACTGGCTTCAATGCCATTTTGTACCCGGGTGGCACCCGTAACCACCCGGCGAGGTCAGGCAAGGCTTGGACCCACCAGTTCGATTCTCGCTATTAGGACACTTACGAACCACAGGCTTTATTTTCCGATTGTTACGGGAAATTTCCCTGGTTTTGCGGTCATCACAGAAAAGCAGTCGGTGGCACCAGGCACCGGAGCAGTGTTGGACAGACGAGTCTGGGGGGGGCCTGCACAATGTTCGGCCGCGGGGAGGGAGAAGGGAGAAGGGAGAAGGGAAGGAGAAGGGAGAGGGGAGAAGGGAGGAGGGGGGAAGAAAAAGGCAGTCGATCGTATCCGGCCAAACGAATCTAGCCACCCGACCGGGAAAAGCCCGGCCATCCCCTGCCCCCCGTCCCGGGCCGCGCGCCACTCCCGGCGCGACCGCCGGTCGGACCCGGCTGACGGTGGCACCGTGCCTGTCCGACTGCCGGTCGGACCAGGCTGACGGTGCCACCGCCGTGCCTGTCTCACCGCCGGGAGGACCGGGTCCGGCGGTGCCACCCCCTGGGGGCCGGTGTCCACCGGCCCGGGATGCCACCCCACCCGGTCCTGTCACGGGGGAGGGGTGCCATCAGGCTTCTGTACCCGGTCCGGCAGTGCCACCGGTCGGTTCGGCCCGGCCGGGGAGTGCCACTCGAGGAGGCTCGCCGTGCTTTCCGCCGCCCGGGCGGCGCGTTCGTGCCGGCAGCACCTGCCTGCATCTGCCTGCACCCGTCTGCACCTGCCTGCGCCCGCCGGCCAGGCCAGCGCCCCAGAGGGGGGGGAGCCGGAGGGTGGCGGCGAGAATCCTCGAGTGGGCGGCGGTGTGTTTCGTGTGTTGGGTATAATTTTAATCAGGCGCCACCAGCCGGGCGGGGAAAGGGCGTAGCTTCCTGCCTGGCCCGAGTTTACTTGGCTGACCTGAGCGGCCTGGGCGCCGAGGCTGCTAGGGCTCCAGGCCGGCGAGCTTGATCTCCGTGGCCGCCCGCGCCGCTACGTGCGCGGCCAGGAGCTGGATGATCGCGCCGGCGGCCGCTAGCTTCGCTTGCACGTCCTGGCTCTTGGTTAGGTGTATCTGCTGCAGGCACAAGGCCTCGGCCAGGAGGGTATTCAGCCGCACGAGGTGGTGCAAAGTGTCGCTGTGGCCAAAGTGCGAGATCTCGATGTAGGGTGTGACCTCGCGCTTGCGGGCGATCGCGCTGGACAGCTGCGCGCAGCTCTGGATGAGCAAGGACTGCGCCTCCTGCAGCAGCTTCCAGTCACCGATGTCGTGGCCCCGGCCGCTGCCGGCGGGCGCAGGGCCGGGCGGCGGCTGCTCGGGCGTGGGGGTCGACCCCGCGGGCGCCGCGGCGGCGGAGGTCGGCCCCGCGGGCGCCGCGGGCGAGGAGGCGGCGGCGGTGGCGGAGGTCGGGTCCGCGGGTGCCGCGGGTGTCGGGGCGGTGGCAGAGGTCGGGTCCGCGGGTGTCGCGGGCGAGGAGGCGGCGGCGGAGGCCGGCTCCGCGGGTGCAGAGGCGGCGGCGGAGGTCGGCTCCGCGGGTGCCGCAGGTGTCGAGGCCTCGGCGGACGTCGGCTCCGGGCGCTTCCATCTCTGTGCCTGCCGATAGATGTGCTGCCTACCCCTCCCTGTCGCTCGGCGCACACGCAGGGGGGAGGAGGCACCCCCCGGGCGGCCGTCGCGGGGGGGGGGGGGGGAAGGGGGGGAACCCCCTCGACAGCTGTGCTGCCTACCCCTTCCTGTCGCTCTGCGCACACGCAGGGGGGAGGAGGCGCCCCCCGGGCGGCCGTCGCGGGGAGGGGGAAAGGGGGGGGCGCACCCCCCCCCCCCCCGCCTGCTCCCCCCGCTCGCCCCGGGGCCGGCTTGACGAGCCGCACCGGGCTTCGTCCTCAGAGGCCGCTGCAGACAGCCGCGGCGCTCAGGCCCGCACCAACCCAGTGGGAGTCTGCGCGCTCTCTTGCAGCCATCTGGTGGTTTGGGCTCACCGCCACCGTCTTGGTTGCCGAGGGCTGTCGTGTGTGCCTGTTGATCCGTTACCAGCGGCGCCACGAGGCGGCGGAGCCGGCGGAGGAGGACGGCGCGGGGGACGAGTGCGCCGAGCCGGGCCCGGCGGAGGAGGACGGCGCGGGGGACGAGTGCGCCGGGCCGGGCCCGGCGGAAGAGGACGGCGCGGGGGACGAGTGCGCCGGGCCGGGCCCGGCGGAGGAGAACGACGCGGGTGACGACTGCGCCGAGCCCGACCATGCGCTGGACCGCTGCCGGCTGTCAGTGCTGCCCCGGGCCGTCCGCACGGCCTCGTGGCTCCTGTCGCTAGCCCGCCGCCCACAGGCGTCCTGGTTCGAGGCCCTGTTTGGCCAGCGGTCGGCCGCCCCTTGCACCCTGCTCCAGGGGCGCTGGCAACAGCGCAACAAGCGGGGCGAGGCCAAGTTCTTGCTGTACACCACGGTTCCGCACGCCGGGGAGGGCGACGAGGTCACAGTGTCCTACTCGTGTGAATTTCTCCTGCCCGTACCAGCGGGGGCGCAAGAGCCCGCGCCGCTCGTGGGGGCAGAGGTTGACGTAGCGACGCTCTTGCTCACCCAGCTGGCGCAGCTCCGGCCCTGCTACGACCTGTTGCTGGCCGCCGCCCACCAGGAGGGGGTGAGCGCTTCGCAGGTACTCCACCAGCTGCTGCCGGAGGCAGGCTGGGACCTGGCGCGCAGGCAGCGGGACGGGGTGCAGCTCTTTGTGCATGATCGCTACGGGGCCAGACACGTCAGCTGGCCCAGTGCCCCGCGCCCGGACGACGAAGACAACGAAGCGGCCTCCGCTGGCTCTGCCGGTGAGCGCTCGCCCGTGGGCGGCGCCGAGCCGCCCCGCAAAAGAGTTCGGGCAGGCGGGCGAGGCCGAGCGCCCAGCCTTGGTGGGCCGTGAGGAGTAGCTAGTAGACCCAGCTCTGGGGGTAGCTAGCTAGTGCGGCTGGGGCTGACGTGGGCTGGCGTGGGCCCGGCCGCGCCTTGGTACCAACTACGCGGCCGTAATAAAGCAGCGAGCCAACTGGCAACAGGCAAGAGAGCGTGGGGCCTCTCAGCGCCGGGCAGGGGGGCGGACCGGTAGTTAGGTCGGCCGCGCCGGAGGACCCCGGGCGAGCAGCACGCCCCACTAGGACCGACCGCCTCCTCCCCCCCCCCCCCCCGGCAGTGTCACCTCTTCCCGCCGGCCTCCGCCGGCATCCGCCTGCCTCCCCGCCGGCCTCCCCGCCGGGCAGGGACAGGAGGGGGAGGACCCTGCACCGGCGGGGAGAGGGCCGGGCTTGCTTGGAGAGGACGATCTCCCCCCCCTCTGCTTCTTCCACTTTCCCTTCGCCGGCCGCTCGCTCGCCGCCTCCCGGCTCTAGCTCACTCACTCTCGGCCGTGGGCTACGGTGCACGAGAGCGCTGGCCTCTGCCCTAGCGCGCGGGGCGGCCTCCGGACGAGGCAGATGGAAGACTGTTTGCTGTTGCTGGCGGCCGACCGGTGGCACACGCTGTGGCCCCCGCCGGCGGCGGACGCGACCGCGGGGCAGCGCCTCTTGCTCGAGCCGTGGACGGACTGGGCCCACGCGGTCGCGTGCGAGCGGCTGTGCGCCCTGTTCGAGCGCGTGCCGGCCCCGCGGGCCGGCCGGGCCTGGCGCGACCAGACCCCCGGCTCGCGCACGTGCAGCTGCCGGCCGAGCTGTCGCGGCAGCGGTCGGACCTGAACCGCGGGATGTGCAAGCTGCGCGGCCTGGACCTGTCGCTCGGGGGCGCCATCACGGCGGCCCTCAACCTGCTGCCCGAGCACGCGGCGGTCGACCTGTGCGGCGGGCCGGGCGGCTGGGTCCAGGCGCTCGCCGCGCACCGGCCGCACGGCACGCTGATCCTGGGCAGCACGTGGACGGGCTCGCCCACGCCCCACAGCGGGTATGACTCGCTGCTGCGCGCGTAGGGCCGCGCCGGGCCGGACCTGACCAACGTGCTGCTGGACACCGGGGGCGCCGACGACACGGACCTGCGGCGGCCCGAGGCGGTGGCGCGCCTGCGGCTGGCGTGGGCGCAGCAGCTGCGGGACCGCGACCTGCCCTGCACGCTGGTCCTGGGCGACGGGGGCGCCCCCGAGGCCGCCGACCAGGAGCGCCGGGGCGTGTGCCTGCTGGCGGCGCAGCTGCGGCTGGGCACGCACTGGCTGTCGGCCCACTGCCCCGCGGCGGGCGAGGAGAGGCGCCGCGCGCTGCTGGTGTGCAAGTTCTTCGGCGGCCTGGACGCGGCGACGCAGCTGGCCCTGGCCACCGCGGCGCTCGCGTTCGACGAGTGGTGCGTGGTGAAGCCAGTGGCGAGCCGCTCCGCCAACGCCGAGGCGTACTTGGCGTGCCGGGGGCCTGCCGGCCCCGGCAGCGGGCGCGCGGCCCTGGCGGGGCGCGTGCTGGGCGCCCTGCACGGGCTGGGCCCGGCCCCGGCCGCGGCCCGCGCCGTTGAGCTGGCCGAGCAGCACTGCGTCGTGGGGGCCCTGCTGGCGTTCCGCGAGCAGTTCCGCCCGTACATGGCCGCGCGCCTGCGCGTGCAGCACGACTGCCTGGCCGCCTTCTGGCGCCGCGCCCGGCCGCAGCCGGCCGAGGTCCGGCGGGCGCTGGAGCAGCCGCCGGCGCCCCGCGCCCGCAAGCCCCGGCCGGAAGACGAACGGCGGCAGCGCCAGGACTGGCAGGCCCGGCTGGCCCGGTGCGCGCCGCAGTGCCTGCCCGCGGCCGCGGCCGCGGTGGGCGGGCGCCGGCTGCTGGCGGACCCCAGCCTGCAGGCCCGCGCGACCCTGCCGGTCCTGCAGGCCCTGCAGTGCCTGCGGCCCACGGCGCCACCCGACCTCAACTTCTTCGCGCTGCTGTGGGCCTACGTCTGCGCCGTGCGGCCGACGACCGGCGGCGAGGCCGCCACAGTGCACGTGCCGTCGGCCGCGGGGGCGTGCGCCTGTTGGCTGTGTGCCGGCCCCGAGGGTTGCTTCCTGGCGCCGGCGCGGCGCTGCCGGGCCCGCTCGGCTTCGTGGCGGCGCGGGTCCCCGCGCTGGACCCGGCGGGCGTGGACGAGTGGGCCGGGCGCCTGGTCGGGCAGGCCACCGAGAACGCGCGGCTGCACGACCTGCTGTGCCGAGCGTCCCTGCCACTGCACGACGTGACCCTGGCCCCCGGCACGTCGCTGCTGGTGTGGGGGGTGCCCGCCAGCAAAGGGAGCACGCTGTGGGTGCTGGACGTGCTGGCCGGGCCGTGGACCCGGCCGGCCCTGTTCGGGGGCACGCGGGCCGGCCGCGTCCAAGCCTTTGCGCGCCACGTGCTGCGCTGCGCCGCGCAGGCCGGCCGGCTGCAGGAGGCTGGCTGGTGCGACCCATGCGACGCGGGCAGCCTGCTGGGGCTGTCACTGCCCCTGCACGAACCCGCGGAGGAAGCGGCCGGCAACGGCGGCGACGGCGGCGGCGGCCTGTGGGCCGAGTGGGCGGGCGCGGCGGTGCGCGGCCAACTGGTCACTCTAGGAGGCCGGCCGCCTGCGGGGGCGCCCTCCTCCGCCCCCCCCCCCCCCCCCCGCGGGTTCGTGCTGAGGAGGGGAGGGAGGGGCGTGCGTGGCCCGGCGCCCCCCCCCCCCTCTGCCTGGCGTCTGACGCGGGCCCCCTTCCCCGGGCGTGGAGGAGGCCGCGGTGGGGGTGGGGCGGGGGGACTCGTCCACGCTTTCTTTTGCTGCGCCGCGCTGCGTCCCCAAAGCCAGAAAAAAGAGCAGCCGGGGCAGAGAGGATAGGCATGGACAGCCGCGTCGTGCGGCACTTTATCAGCCAGTACGGCAGCCGCGAAACGCTCGCGACCCTAGGTGACGCGAGCCTGTGCGTGCGCGAGGACGGGTTGTTCTGCCGCACGGAAGGCCAGGACTGGCAGACCGCGTGCGAGCGGTGCTTCGTGCGTCGCCACCGTTGTCGCGTGGCCGACTCGCGCCACCCGCGTTTCAGACTTTGTACCGCTCACGCGCGCAAGCACCTGCGCAGGAAGAAGCGCCGGCTAGCGGCTAAGGCGGAGGAGGGCAGCTGGAGCCACAAGCGCCAGCGGGTCGACGAACCTGCTGCACCACCAGCCTCGTCCGCGGTGCAGCTCTGGCTCCAGCGCCTGGCCAGCGCGGAGCCGTTCGTAGAGAAAAAGGCGGGCGTCCGTATGCTACAGCGCTATGGCGCTGCGTTCCGGGTCCTCGAGGGCCAAAGGCTGGTGTTCAAGGAGTGGCGCAGGGGCCAAGAATCGGCTGACAGGCCGGCGTGCGAAAGCTGCTACGAACACGAAAACCTAGCGACACTAGCGACGGTCCGCCGGGACCGTGAGTGGCCGACGGTTTGTGCACGACACGGCCCCACCTCGCAAATCCAAAAGCCTCCTAGGCAGCAAGGATGACAGAGAAGCCGCAACAGCAGCAGCAGCCAAGCGTCCCTACACCTGAACAGCTCCTGACACATCAACAGGGTGGGCGAGACTACCAATAGCGAGTAAATGCAGGTGGTGCTCTTTTCAGCCGGGCTAGCAAACAGCCGCATGGCTGGACACAATGGGCATTCGCCTGCCCAAGTTGCTGGTAAAACGAAAATACCATCGTCCGCGGCTTGCATTGGACAGAAGACGGGCAACGACGGTTCAAGCTCTGTACCAAGCACTCGAGATTACGCGGCTGTTACGAGTTGCGGTACCGAGGACTGCCCTGCCGATGCTAAGAAACATGCAAGCTTTCCGGATGAGTAGGGGCGGAGCAACAGACTATGCGCAAAGCACGCAAAGGAACGTCGATGCCACGAGGTACAAAACCCGTGCGAAGATTGCCAGAGCGGAAGTAAAAAAACAGCTAACTATGCGGACGAACAGGGTCGCCCCCGTCGTCTGTGTGCGCAGCACGCAAGGGAACGTCGATGCCACAGGGGGCGGAACCTTTGTGATGCTTGCCCCGTCGGGGCAGAGAAGGAGGCGAACTACGCAGACGAAAGGGGTCGCAGTCGCCGTTTATGTGCAACGCAAGCAAGGGAACGCGGGTGCCACGAAACGTTAACCCCTTGTGAGGCGTGTCCTGCCGCTGCCAAAAAGACTGCTGCCTATGCTGACGAGCAGGGGCACAGCAACAGGCTTTGTGCGGAACATGCAAAATACAGGGGCTGTTATAACAAGAGAAACCCTTGCAAGGCCTGCCCAGAAGGAGCCAGAAAGGCTGCTGCTTTTGTGGATGAGCTAGGACGCAGTAACAAGCTTTGTGCAGAGCACGCTGTGGAGCGCGATTGCTATAAGATGCAACATCCTTGCGAAGCTTGCCCTCAAAACGCCAAAACTCAATCTAACTATGCTAATGAGCAGGGGCTGCGAAAAAAGTTGTGTGCAAAACATGCCAAGGAATGCGGTTGCCACCAAGTGTTGAATCCTTGTCAAGATTGCCCTGCTGACTCGAAAGTGGACGCCACTTTTGCTGATGAGCAAGGGCGCAATCGTCGATTGTGCGCGGAGCACGCGTTCGCACGCGGGTTGATTCCTAAGCCGGCCGCGGGCTGCTCGATCGTGGTGTGCAGCAATCGGTTTATTTCAACCATCATCTCAAAGCTTTTAAGTTTTGTAAGTTTTTGCCAGTTTTGGTTTTATTGATTAAAGGCATGTTGCAACACCTCGAGGACCTGCGACTGAATTTTCTGACGTTGTTCCGGATATATATTTAACAAGCATTTTTTGCTTAGTTTTGATTAGGTGCATCCACAGATGTTGAAACGGAGTAGAGTCTACTCCGATTTTTTTTTCTGTTGCACCATACACCTGTATGCACTGTCCGGCTCCAAATGCATAGAAGTAGACACTTAAGTTGTAAGTATGGTATTGTGATGGTATCGGATGATTCATCAAGTCTCTGTTTTTCTCTTCTGATTAAATATTCATATATTGCTAACTATTTAAGTCTTGCACAGTCCCATGTTTATGAGTAAATTTTTTATGACCTAACAATGATGTGTATATATTAATCATCCGGTGCCTATCATTTTAATATCAAAACACTCTCTGGAGGTTGCCACCCCCTTCCCCCCCCCCCCCCTTAAAAAAGCAAATCCCATTCACGAAATAATTTTTCCGACCACTTACTCACACCATCAACTCGGCTTCGTGGAATGCAGGCACAAGGCGATCCGCACCGCAGTTCAATCTCTACCCAAGGCATCGAACTGGCCTAGCATCATCCCGTCCCTCTCCTTCGCCCAGAACACCTATATGTCCACGGCTACAGGTACAACCGCCTTTGAGGGTATGTTGGCACGCAAACCTCGGTGCACACTGGACTTTTTCGATTCCTCTGAGATCATTACTGCCCGCGCCTCCGCCTCAAGCGCCGCTCTCGACGCTTCCTCTACGCTTTCGCTTCAATCTTCAGAGCAGATCGAACTACTACGCCACGCTCGCGCTATATCCGCCCGAAGAAGTCTTCGTTGGTTCGGGTTAGCGAGATGGATACCCCAATACACATTCCATCGATGATGGGTTAAACCATAGATTCGACTGACGCAAGCTCTGCAAAATTGGAACTGGCAGACGAGTGCAGTTGTCAAGCCTCCTTGTACCTTGATGTTTCTATTACTGCGCATGAGTTCCAAAATAACTTCACTCTGCTGTACTCTTCGCACTTTGCAGAAACGAAGCCTTTTCATGGCAAGACGATTGATCAATTCAGGAGTTTGATCTTCTTCCGACACGAGGCAGCATTGCTTGATGCGATCAAGATCAACGTCCCATGAATCAGCAAGGGCGGCCTTGGGATATCTGAACAAATTGTATTCATATTTTCAATGGAACAATTAAAAAAATCTAATTTCAAATACTCATCTCAAAAAAAAAGTCGGAGTAGACCCTACTCCGAGAAAATGAAATACTTTAAGTGCAACAATAAACGAAGCTCATAGTAAAATAATAAGGATCACGCATCAGAATTTTTTTTTGGAGTAGACCCTACTCCGAGAAAAGAAAAAACAGCACAATATGAAGAAGACATTTCTGACACGTCCATAAAGATACTTTTTACCTTCGCAATCGACGCGATTTTTTCTCTTTTAGATCACGATGGGATCATTGGCGGGCTGCTCATCTTCAAGTCCACCATCTCGAAGCACAACTGGTTCTTGAAAGGAATCACCCAGAACAGTTTTTGCTAAAGTTGCAAAATCAAGCTCATGTTCTGTTTCTACGTCGTCGACGTGGCTGCAGGAACGCAAATGCATGTGTTTTCCGATATCTTGCGGTGCAAGGATCTCTCCATCCTTTTTTGGTGAGTCCGAAAACATGGATATGGAAGAGAAAGACGGGCTGCTGGAACTAGACGTGGAAGGAGCACTACTGATTGACAACCTGTGCCCTCTTGCTAGCGCCCGGCCCGCAGAAGAAGACGCGATGCTTGCTGTAGATGAGCTATTTCCAGGCGACGATGAAACATCGCGATTTTGAGGGTGCATGGAAAAGTCGAAAAGGTGTCAAATTGGAAAAAATTCCAACAAATGCTTTTTTCCGGGCTCACAGACAAAAATATCCGAATGGAGTCTACTCGGACGATTTCAGCATTTTGGTGTTTGTAGGAAAACCAATTTATGACGATGACAAGAAAAGCATCCTTTTTTTTTTTGAAAATTTGATTTTTGGAGGGAATTTCAAATCAAATTTTCAATTTAAAGGCACTTGCCACGTTCCTTTTGCTCACATGCGGCAAAGGAGAAATAAGTGTAGGAAAAATTGGTACTGAACGGTGCTCATGGCTTAAAAAAATTTCCGGCAGAGAAAAACGGAAAGCAAAAATGGTCCAATTTATCCTTGCGCCATTTACAACGTTCAGGCCTAAATTTTTTTGGCACGCTCCGAATTTTACAGGTCGTGCGTCCCTTGGGTCATGTGATTCCTCATATCTCGACTTGGGATCAAAGTCGAAAGTGCCTACTGAGCCGGGTACAGACCCTGCTCTTGACTGGCTCGCCACCGAACACCATTATTTTTTGGTATCAGGTGCAATTGCTTGAAGATGCTGAGAACGCGAGATGGTAAAACACCTGCTACTAAGGAGACCAAGATCAGACCAACTGCTTCCAACAGAGCAGTCGGAGCGGGCCGTTCGCGTACGAACGCGGTAAATTTTTTAACCTCGATTTCTTATCACAAACAAAAGTCGGAGTAGGGTCTACTCCTAGGTTTTTTGATTTTTGTTTGTTCACAGGCGAACGAGTACAGCGTTCCATGCACAAAAGCCGAGATGACGATTGCTGTGCTTCCTCCGCAACCTCGCAGGGGCAGTGGAGGAGCTCCTGAAATGAGGTGGAACATCAAACCCTTGGAACAGGGTGCAGGGCAGGTCCAGTTGGACCCTGAAACAGACATCGAGAAGATTCTTTTCGATCCAACTGAATTGGAGACCAAGATTTTTTGCAACAATGGCAAGCGGTACGTCATGTCTGTAATTTTGTATCAATCATATTCTTGGAAATGTATTGTTTCAGCCAATTTTTTTGTGTGTGTTGTTTTTGAGTTGTTTTTTTTAAAAAAAAAATTTTTTAATCAAAATCCTCGATTTTTTGGTTTGTGATAACTAGGTACTCCGTCGTGAGCTCAGATTTCATTCCTCCAGCTCAAGGTTGGAGATCTTTACTTGTTCATGGTGTTCAGGAAGAGTGGCCCAAGGTACTTTTCAGCCTCTTTTTTTTTTAACAAAAAACCGTTACTTTTCCCATACAGCGTCCCATGTTTTTAATCACAACCTATGATTTTGATGTCTGGACAGTCATACTTTCATGTTGTGATAATGTATCTTGTCACACAATCTGAAAAAATAGGAGTAGACCCTACTCCGACTTTGTTTCTGTGATGACTGCTAAAATTTCGTTGTTGCTTTTGGTGTGATTTTGGTCCTTCAAGGAAAAAAGGAATTTTTGCGTATTCACAGAGCTTTGATTTTGTGTTCAGTTGTTCGCCAAGTGGTCCGCATTGAAACTTGCAAGCAAAGAGGAACTACAACATGTGCTCGTGGATGAGTCCAAGAAGGAATACTGCTTTTTCCTTATGCTTACCGCGCTCAATAACAACCATTGGAGTGCCAAAGTGAAAAAACTGAAACAAGCATGGTAACCTTTCCTTTCCTTTTGTTGCTTTTCAAGCTTCTCTGATGTCTCGGCCGTTTCACACACACAAAAAAATTGGAGTAGACCCTACTCCTACAGATTCTATTTTTTTGACAGGAGCAGGCCGGATATTTTGGACTCAATTGTCGAAAGAAGAGCGGGCCTCATGGTCCCAGAGCGCCAACGTGGTAAGCATTCTTCCTGCCTTTTGCATTCAATGTAGTCATTCATGATTCTTTAATTGTGTTGTTCTCAGGTTCAACCCCTGAAGTTTCTGCCTCGTCGACATCGTCGACGTCGTCGTCTTCGTCTTCTCCATCGTCGTCGTCTTCTTCGTCGTCGTCGTCGTCTTCGTCTTCTTTACCACCAACGATTTACATCTTGCCTAGTGATAATATTATTTCTCGATCTGGATCAGGATTAAAATCAGCAACCTCGGCAGCTCCCACAGCTCAGGTGTCAACTCCCAAGCCGGCACCAACCCTGAATTCTTCAACATCACCGCCCAATCCCTTGCTTGAAAAAAAGTCTGAAACCGACGTTGCAACTGTGGCTGTTGAACCTGTGAAGAAATCTGAGGACCCCCTTGCGCCCAAACCAGTTGCAAATCCTCAATCAATATCAGAGGAAGCAAGGGAAGAGGTTGTTTCAGTTACATCTGTCGAGAAGGGAGACGATGGGGAATAATAAATATGAGGAAGAAGATGAAGATGAAGAAAGTGAAGCCGACACCACTCAGTCAACCAAGTCCAAAGGATCTTCTTCTAGCAAGCTCCCGTCACTCAAGCGAAAAAAAAGGCAAGCAAGAAAAGGATACAGAGAATTCCGGTAATCCCAAGAAGAAACGCAAGAATGCTTCGAAGCCCAAGAGCACTGGTACCGCGAGGCTGAAATCCCAGGAAGCCAAGGATGAAACCAGGCAACAACAAGAAAGGGCTTCAGAAATCATGCAACAGAAAGGCTTCTTATTGCTCGACGTTGAAGAGCGCTCTTTGCAGATAAAAAGAGACCATTTGGTCGGGGTGAAAGAAATTTTTATTCCCCGCATGTACCGCGCGCCGGAACTATGGCAAATTCGTCCCTTCCTCAAAGATCACGCCCAGTCTCTGTCTACCAAGTTGGCTGAGAATCGTTTCTCAGACCTGCCTGAACCATACCTTGTTCCAGTGAAGCTTACTGAACTTGGCAAGAAAAATGTGAGGAATTTGACTGAGAATCACATCGACCCTTTCTGGAATAACACTTTGAACTGGCAGCAATTCATCAGCAAGGAGCAGTTCGAAGCTGAGGCTCCCGGACTTTTTGGTGAGGGCGAGGTCAATCAAAACACCGAAATGCAGTGGCCACCGTCTACATTCAGCCAGCAATTTAGCAACAAGCACCAGGACATCTACTATCTTGCCATCGGTGGGAACCATGGTGTTGCTGCAGTGAAGATGTATCTGGAGAACTATGGACAAGGTGTATGGCATCCAAACTTGCTGTTTCGTGCCAGCAAGCTGTATATCAACTTAACGTCTGACGAGATAGCGAGGGCCGTGGGGAAAATGAGCTCGGATTCTCAGGAAAACGTCTGGCAAACCGACGTATTTTCCAAGGTCACACCATTTCAATTTCAAACACATAATGTCGGAGTAGGGTCTACTCGAGTAGGGTCTACTCCGACTTTTTTTTTGTGAACACGTAATGTCGGAGTAGACCCTACTCCGACATTTTGTTTGTGAACAAATTTTTACTGATTGATTTTTTGCGAAGTAATTTTGACTCATTGACCGTTTCACCAAAAAAGTCGGAGTAGGGTCTACTCGATCATTATGTTTGTTCCCCGGCCCAGAAAAATTTTTTTCGACAGAAATTTTCCGATTTTTTCCGAAATGTAGGAGTAGACCCTGTTCCTACGTATATATTTTCCCCCCAAAATTTCGACAATGTTTTTTCCAAAATAAAAATCAGAATTTTTATTACTTTCTCTAGGTGCAGAAACTTCGGGAGCTTTTCAATGTGTACATTCCCATGGATTGCGATAACACGGAGGATAAGGATGACTTTCGCAAGTCACTGGTCAGTCCTCACGCAATGGAATATGGGAGGACCAACATCTTGCCCCAAGTTGATCGCTGGTCGATACTTCAAGACGCGGGAGTCGTTACTTATGCTCATTAGCCTGAAGAGGAAAAGAAAGGGAAGCTCTCTCTGGCGGGGGGAAGGGAGACGGGAGAAGGGGAACGAGGGGTCTCCTTTCTCTTCCCTCCCTGCCGCGCCACGCCGGCGGCCGGGGCGCCGCCCCTTCACGTCTCCCTCGTGTCCGCTGTTACATACCAAACCACCACGCCCCGGCCGTCCATGCACCGCAACAGCCCCGCCCGCCAGCCGTGGCGCCTCCTCCTGCTCGGGTGGCTCCGGGCCGCCGGTGCCGGGTGCCCGTACCCCGTGCAGTGCCCGACGCTAGAGGAAGCGTGCCCCTCGGTCGTGTGTCCCAGCGGCGCCACGGTGCTCGAGCTGACGACGGCGGCCCCGCTGGACACGTTCGTGTGGCCCCTGTGGCCGCCCGCCGCGCCGGCGCGCCACCGCCGCCAGGCCCAGGCCACCGTCCCGACTTCGTTCACGGTCGACTGGGGGGACTGCTCGCCCCCCACGCCGTGCCTGGACGCCGGCGCCGCGCCCTGCGCGCACACGTACGCTGCTCCCGGCACGTACACGGTGACGGCGGACCCCGGCGGGCGGTATCCCGTGCGCGGCTGGGCGCTGACGCCGGCCTGGCACGCCATGGCGCCCGCGGGCCTGCGGCTGGACGCTCTCGTGCTGTGGGGAGAGCTGCGCTTCCACGAGACGAGCGGCTACCACCTGTACTCGGCGTCGGGGCTCGCGTACGTACCGCCGCTGAACTCGCTGCCGGACACGGGGCTCGTGCGCATCTGGGACTACAGCTTCGCCAACCTCACCGCTCCGCTGCCGGATCTGAGCTACGGGCTCAACCTGTCGGGCGCCGAGTCCGCGGTCGGCCTGTTCGAGGGCTGCACCGGCGTGGCCCGGCCGCTCGGAGCTAGCTGGTGGGACACGCGCCGGCTGCGCAACGCGAGCCGCGCGTTCGCGGGCCTGCCGGCACTAGCCACGCTGGACCTGTCGCGCTGGAACACCGCACATCTCGAGGACGTGACAGAGATGTTCGACGGTGGCGCGGCGCTGGCACGCACGGGCGTCGGGGCCTGGACGTCGCTGCCGAACCTGCAGCGCTTCGCGGGGCTGTTCCGCTGCCTAGGCCGCGACTTCCAGGAAGCGCTCACCGCCGGCTCGCGGGCGCTGCACGGCGTGGCGCCCGAGTACCTGCTGTACAGAATGAGCGAGTTCGTGGGCGACGCGCGCGACTGGGACTGGTCGTGGCTCACGCCCGCCACGCACCCCAACGGCTTCCTCTCCCTGTTCGAAGGCTGCACCAAGTTCAACCAGGACCGCGGCGGCTGGAACACGAGCGGCGTGGCTAGCCTCGAACGCACCTTCAGTCAGGCGACAGCCTTCAACGGCAGCCTGGAGAGCTGGGATACTGGACGGGTCACGAGCCTCACGCGAACCTTCTGGCAAGCCCGGGCCTTCAACCGGCCGCTCGGCGCCTGGGATGTCCGGGGGGTCACAAGCATGTCCGGGACGTTTATGGAGGCATGGGCTTTCAACCAGCCGCTGGGCGCTTGGAACACTATCTCTCTCACTAGAATGAGCTCAGTCTTTAACAACGCCAGGGCGTTCAACCAGAACATCAATACCTGGCAAACTAGCAAAGTCACTGACATGAGCTACGCCTTTGCTTGCACCTACAACCTGTGCGCGTTCAACCAGCCCCTGGGCAGCTGGGACGTGTCGACCGCCGCCGGAACCGACGGCGTAGTCGGAGGAACGGACGCGATGTTTGTTGGCAATTGTGCTTTCGACCAGAACATCACGGCCTGGAACCTAACCTCGTACGCAGCCGGTTCACAGGCGTGCGAATACATCTTCCACCCATTTGGTTGGATTACAGAAGGCGGGGGTATCCAGCCCAGCAACCTGCCGAGGCAGTGTACGGGCTACGTCCGCGCGTGCGGTCGGTAAGCAGTAGGGCTAGCTCGACTGCGGGTGGTGAGCTGCCAGGGGTGCGTACACCGAGCATAGGCGCAGCCTACAGAAGAAGGGAATTTAGTAAAGACTGACTAGGGTTCACTGCACAGCCACGGGCCGGCGCTCCGGAAGGGGGGGGGGGGTTGCAAGCTACGACGGGGTAATAACACAGGGGGGCAGTGCTCGTTCCCGCTCCCCCGGCCCGGGAGCAAGCGCTACTAGCACAAGCGGCCCGGGCTGGCCGGTCGGGTGGGCATAGGATGCCATCTCTTTTCGGGTCGGGTGGCACAGGAGGCCCGCCTCTTTCGGACGGGTGGCACGGGACGCCATCGCTTTTCGGTCGAGTGGCACAGGACGCCACCCTCTTCCGGCCGGGTGGCACAGATGGACTCGGGTGGCACAGGAAGCCATCGCTTTTCGGACGGGTTGCACAGGAGGCCACCCTTTTCCGGCCAGGTGGCACAGATGGCCTGTCTCTTTGGTCGGGGTAGCACCGGTCGCCGGATATCCTCGGGAGGGGAGGGTATTCGTTTGGCCGGATATTTTGCCTGCCTTTTTTTTCTCCCCTCCCTTCTCCCTTCTCCCCTCTCCCTTCTCCCTTCTCCCCTCCCGCGGCCCAACATTGTGCAGGCCCTGCCCGGGCTGGTCCGTCCAGTATGGCGGTCCGGTGGCCAGTGCCACCGGTAGCTTTTTTGCCCGGCCGCAGGACCAGACGAATTTTTTTTGCCTAACCAAAAACATAAATCCCGCGGGGCTTAAGTGTCCAAGTAGCGAGAATCGCACTTGTGGTTCGAGGCCTCGGGAGGGGGTGCCACCCCAGATGCGTAAAGTCAGGCACTGCCTCCTACAAGACAAAAAGAACACCGCTATTTACGGGTAAAAAAAGGAAAAAGTTAAATTAGTGATTGGTTGTCGATAGGCAGGACTGGCTTCAATGCCATTTTGTACCCGGGTGGCACCCGTAACCACCCGGCGAGGTCAGGCCAGGCTTGGACCCACCAGTTCGATTCTCGCTATTAGGACACTTACGAACCACAGGCTTTATTTTCCGATTGTTACGGGAAATTTCCCTGGTTTTGCGGTCATCACAGAAAAGCAGTCGGTGGCACCAGGCACCGGAGCAGTGTTGGACAGACGAGTCTGGGGGGGGCCTGCACAATGTTCGGCCGCGGGGAGGGAGAAGGGAGAAGGGAGAAGGGAAGGAGAAGGGAGAGGGGAGAAGGGAGGAGGGGGGAAGAAAAAGGCAGTCGATCGTATCCGGCCAAACGAATCTAGCCACCCGACCGGGAAAAGCCAGGCCATCCCCTGCCCCCCGTCCCGGGCCGCGCGCCACTCCCGGCGCGACCGCCGGTCGGACCCGGCTGACGGTGGCACCGTGCCTGTCCGACTGCCGGTCGGACCAGGCTGACGGTGCCACCGCCGTGCCTGTCTCACCGCCGGGAGGACCGGGTCCGGCGGTGCCACCCCCTGGGGGCCGGTGTCCACCGGCCCGGGATGCCACCCCACCCGGTCCTGTCACGGGGGAGGGGTGCCATCAGGCTTCTGTACCCGGTCCGGCAGTGCCACCGGTCGGTTCGGCCCGGCCGGGGAGTGCCACTCGAGGAGGCTCGCCGTGCTTTCCGCCGCCCGGGCGGCGCGTTCGTGCCGGCAGCACCTGCCTGCATCTGCCTGCACCCGTCTGCACCTGCCTGCGCCCGCCGGCCAGGCCAGCGCCCCAGAGGGGGGGGAGCCGGAGGGTGGCGGCGAGAATCCTCGAGTGGGCGGCGGTGTGTTTCGTGTGTTGGGTATAATTTTAATCAGGCGCCACCAGCCGGGCGGGGGAAGGGCGTAGCTTCCTGCCTGGCCCGAGTTTACTTGGCTGACCTGAGCGGCCTGGGCGCCGAGGCTGCTAGGGCTCCAGGCCGGCGAGCTTGATCTCCGTGGCCGCCCGCGCCGCTACGTGCGCGGCCAGGAGCTGGATGATCGCGCCGGCGGCCGCTAGCTTCGCTTGCACGTCCTGGCTCTTGGTTAGGTGTATCTGCTGCAGGCACAAGGCCTCGGCCAGGAGGGTATTCAGCCGCACGAGGTGGTGCAAAGTGTCGCTGTGGCCAAAGTGCGAGATCTCGATGTAGGGTGTGACCTCGCGCTTGCGGGCGATCGCGCTGGACAGCTGCGCGCAGCTCTGGATGAGCAAGGACTGCGCCTCCTGCAGCAGCTTCCAGTCACCGATGTCGTGGCCCCGGCCGCTGCCGGCGGGCGCAGGGCCGGGCGGCGGCTGCTCGGGCGTGGGGGTCGACCCCGCGGGCGCCGCGGCGGCGGAGGTCGGCCCCGCGGGCGCCGCGGGCGAGGAGGCGGCGGCGGTGGCGGAGGTCGGGTCCGCGGGTGCCGCGGGTGTCGGGGCGGTGGCAGAGGTCGGGTCCGCGGGTGTCGCGGGCGAGGAGGCGGCGGCGGAGGCCGGCTCCGCGGGTGCAGAGGCGGCGGCGGAGGTCGGCTCCGCGGGTGCCGCAGGTGTCGAGGCCTCGGCGGACGTCGGCTCCGGGCGCCGTCCCTGCGTCGGGGGCCTCCGTGCCAGTCTTCTGTCGTTTGGGGTCTAGTGTCTCCCGGCCCCAGGGATCCTTCAGCTGGAGGGGTACGACCGTGCCTTCTCTTCCGTGGCGCCTTCCTGCTCGGGGCGGGAGGGCTAGACGCTTCCATCTCTGTGCCTGCCGATAGATGTGCTGCCTACCCCTCCCTGTCGCTCGGCGCACACGCAGGGGGGAGGAGGCACCCCCCGGGCGGCCGTCGCGGGGGGGGGGGGGGGGGAAGGGGGGGAACCCCCCTCGACAGCTGTGCTGCCTACCCCTTCCTGTCGCTCGGCGCACACGCAGGGGGGAGGAGGCGCCCCCCGGGCGGCCGTCGCGGGGAGGGGGAAAGGGGGGGGCGCACCCCCCCCCCCCCGCCTGCTCCCCCCGCTCGCCCCGGGGCCGGCTTGACGAGCCGCACCGGGCTTCGTCCTCAGAGGCCGCTGCAGACCGCCGCGGCGCTCAGGCCCGCACCAACCCAGTGGGAGTCTGCGCGCTCTCTTGCAGCCATCTGGTGGTTTGGGCTCACCGCCACCGTCTTGGTTGCCGAGGGCTGTCGTGTGTGCCTGTTGATCCGTTACCAGCGGCGCCACGAGGCGGCGGAGCAGGCGGAGGAGGACGGCGCGGGGGACGAGTGCGCCGAGCCGGGCCCGGCGGAGGAGGACGGCGCGGGGGACGAGTGCGCCGGGCCGGGCCCGGCGGAAGAGGACGGCGCGGGGGACGAGTGCGCCGGGCCGGGCCCGGCGGAGGAGAACGACGCGGGTGACGACTGCGCCGAGCCCGACCATGCGCTGGACCGCTGCCGGCTGTCAGTGCTGCCCCGGGCCGTCCGCACGGCCTCGTGGCTCCTGTCGCTAGCCCGCCGCCCACAGGCGTCCTGGTTCGAGGCCCTGTTTGGCCAGCGGTCGGCCGCCCCTTGCACCCTGCTCCAGGGGCGCTGGCAACAGCGCAACAAGCGGGGCGAGGCCAAGTTCTTGCTGTACACCACGGTTCCGCACGCCGGGGAGGGCGACGAGGTCACAGTGTCCTACTCGTGTGAATTTCTCCTGCCCGTACCAGCGGGGGCGCAAGAGCCCGCGCCGCTCGTGGGGGCAGAGGTTGACGTAGCGACGCTCTTGCTCACCCAGCTGGCGCAGCTCCGGCCCTGCTACGACCTGTTGCTGGCCGCCGCCCACCAGGAGGGGGTGAGCGCTTCGCAGGTACTCCACCAGCTGCTGCCGGAGGCAGGCTGGGACCTGGCGCGCAGGCAGCGGGACGGGGTGCAGCTCTTTGTGCATGATCGCTACGGGGCCAGACACGTCAGCTGGCCCAGTGCCCCGCGCCCGGACGACGAAGACAACGAAGCGGCCTCCGCTGGCTCTGCCGGTGAGCGCTCGCCCGTGGGCGGCGCCGAGCCGCCCCGCAAAAGAGTTCGGGCAGGCGGGCGAGGCCGAGCGCCCAGCCTTGGTGGGCCGTGAGGAGTAGCTAGTAGACCCAGCTCTGGGGGTAGCTAGCTAGTGCGGCTGGGGCTGACGTGGGCTGGCGTGGGCCCGGCCGCGCCTTGGTACCAACTACGCGGCCGTAATAAAGCAGCGAGCCAACTGGCAACAGGCAAGAGAGCGTGGGGCCTCTCAGCGCCGGGCAGGGGGGCGGACCGGTAGTTAGGTCGGCCGCGCCGGAGGACCCCGGGCGAGCAGCACGCCCCACTAGGACCGACCGCCTCCTCCCCCCCCCCCCCCCGGCAGTGTCACCTCTTCCCGCCGGCCTCCGCCGGCATCCGCCTGCCTCCCCGCCGGCCTCCCCGCCGGGCAGGGACAGGAGGGGGAGGACCCTGCACCGGCGGGGAGAGGGCCGGGCTTGCTTGGAGAGGACGATCTCCCCCCCCTCTGCTTCTTCCACTTTCCCTTCGCCGGCCGCTCGCTCGCCGCCTCCCGGCTCTAGCTCACTCACTCTCGGCCGTGGGCTACGGTGCACGAGAGCGCTGGCCTCTGCCCTAGCGCGCGGGGCGGCCTCCGGACGAGGCAGATGGAAGACTGTTTGCTGTTGCTGGCGGCCGACCGGTGGCACACGCTGTGGCCCCCGCCGGCGGCGGACGCGACCGCGGGGCAGCGCCTCTTGCTCGAGCCGTGGACGGACTGGGCCCACGCGGTCGCGTGCGAGCGGCTGTGCGCCCTGTTCGAGCGCGTGCCGGCCCCGCGGGCCGGCCGGGCCTGGCGCGACCAGACCCCCGGCTCGCGCACGTGCAGCTGCCGGCCGAGCTGTCGCGGCAGCGGTCGGACCTGAACCGCGGGATGTGCAAGCTGCGCGGCCTGGACCTGTCGCTCGGGGGCGCCATCACGGCGGCCCTCAACCTGCTGCCCGAGCACGCGGCGGTCGACCTGTGCGGCGGGCCGGGCGGCTGGGTCCAGGCGCTCGCCGCGCACCGGCCGCACGGCACGCTGATCCTGGGCAGCACGTGGACGGGCTCGCCCACGCCCCACAGCGGGTACGACTCGCTGCTGCGCGCGTAGGGCCGCGCCGGGCCGGACCTGACCAACGTGCTGCTGGACACCGGGGGCGCCGACGACACGGACCTGCGGCGGCCCGAGGCGGTGGCGCGCCTGCGGCTGGCGTGGGCGCAGCAGCTGCGGGACCGCGACCTGCCCTGCACGCTGGTCCTGGGCGACGGGGGCGCCCCCGAGGCCGCCGACCAGGAGCGCCGGGGCGTGTGCCTGCTGGCGGCGCAGCTGCGGCTGGGCACGCACTGGCTGTCGGCCCACTGCCCCGCGGCGGGCGAGGAGAGGCGCCGCGCGCTGCTGGTGTGCAAGTTCTTCGGCGGCCTGGACGCGGCGACGCAGCTGGCCCTGGCCACCGCGGCGCTCGCGTTCGACGAGTGGTGCGTGGTGAAGCCAGTGGCGAGCCGCTCCGCCAACGCCGAGGCGTACTTGGCGTGCCGGGGGCCTGCCGGCCCCGGCAGCGGGCGCGCGGCCCTGGCGGGGCGCGTGCTGGGCGCCCTGCACGGGCTGGGCCCGGCCCCGGCCGCGGCCCGCGCCGTTGAGCTGGCCGAGCAGCACTGCGTCGTGGGGGCCCTGCTGGCGTTCCGCGAGCAGTTCCGCCCGTACATGGCCGCGCGCCTGCGCGTGCAGCACGACTGCCTGGCCGCCTTCTGGCGCCGCGCCCGGCCGCAGCCGGCCGAGGTCCGGCGGGCGCTGGAGCAGCCGCCGGCGCCCCGCGCCCGCAAGCCCCGGCCGGAAGACGAACGGCGGCAGCGCCAGGACTGGCAGGCCCGGCTGGCCCGGTGCGCGCCGCAGTGCCTGCCCGCGGCCGCGGCCGCGGTGGGCGGGCGCCGGCTGCTGGCGGACCCCAGCCTGCAGGCCCGCGCGACCCTGCCGGTCCTGCAGGCCCTGCAGTGCCTGCGGCCCACGGCGCCACCCGACCTCAACTTCTTCGCGCTGCTGTGGGCCTACGTCTGCGCCGTGCGGCCGACGACCGGCGGCGAGGCCGCCACAGTGCACGTGCCGTCGGCCGCGGGGGCGTGCGCCTGTTGGCTGTGTGCCGGCCCCGAGGGTTGCTTCCTGGCGCCGGCGCGGCGCTGCCGGGCCCGCTCGGCTTCGTGGCGGCGCGGGTCCCCGCGCTGGACCCGGCGGGCGTGGACGAGTGGGCCGGGCGCCTGGTCGGGCAGGCCACCGAGAACGCGCGGCTGCACGACCTGCTGTGCCGAGCGTCCCTGCCACTGCACGACGTGACCCTGGCCCCCGGCACGTCGCTGCTGGTGTGGGGGGTGCCCGCCAGCAAAGGGAGCACGCTGTGGGTGCTGGACGTGCTGGCCGGGCCGTGGACCCGGCCGGCCCTGTTCGGGGGCACGCGGGCCGGCCGCGTCCAAGCCTTTGCGCGCCACGTGCTGCGCTGCGCCGCGCAGGCCGGCCGGCTGCAGGAGGCTGGCTGGTGCGACCCATGCGACGCGGGCAGCCTGCTGGGGCTGTCACTGCCCCTGCACGAACCCGCGGAGGAAGCGGCCGGCAACGGCGGCGACGGCGGCGGCGGCCTGTGGGCCGAGTGGGCGGGCGCGGCGGTGCGCGGCCAACTGGTCCCTCTAGGAGGCCGGCCGCCTGCGGGGGCGCCCTCCTCCGCCCCCCCCCCCCCCCCCCGCGGGTTCGTGCTGAGGAGGGGAGGGAGGGGCGTGCGTGGCCCGGCGCCCCCCCCCCCCCTCTGCCTGGCGTCTGACGCGGGCCCCCTTCCCCGGGCGTGGAGGAGGCCGCGGTGGGGGTGGGGCGGGGGGACTCGTCCACGCTTTCTTTTGCTGCGCCGCGCTGCGTCCCCAAAGCCAGAAAAAAGAGCAGCCGGGGCAGAGAGGATAGGCATGGACAGCCGCGCCGTGCGGCACTTTATCAGCCAGTACGGCAGCCGCGAAACGCTCGCGACCCTAGGTGACGCGAGCCTGTGCGTGCGCGAGGACGGGTTGTTCTGCCGCACGGAAGGCCAGGACTGGCAGACCGCGTGCGAGCGGTGCTTCGTGCGTCGCCACCGTTGTCGCGTGGCCGACTCGCGCCACCCGCGTTTCAGACTTTGTACCGCTCACGCGCGCAAGCACCTGCGCAGGAAGAAGCGCCGGCTAGCGGCTAAGGCGGAGGAGGGCAGCTGGAGCCACAAGCGCCAGCGGGTCGACGAACCTGCTGCACCACCAGCCTCGTCCGCGGTGCAGCTCTGGCTCCAGCGCCTGGCCAGCGCGGAGCCGTTCGTAGAGAAAAAGGCGGGCGTCCGTATGCTACAGCGCTATGGCGCTGCGTTCCGGGTCCTCGAGGGCCAAAGGCTGGTGTTCAAGGAGTGGCGCGGGGGCCAAGAATCGGCTGACAGGCCGGCGTGCGAAAGCTGCTACGAACACGAAAACCTAGCGACACTAGCGACGGTCCGCCGGGACCGTGAGTGGCCGACGGTTTGTGCACGA
Organism: Paulinella micropora; assembly: GCA_019918135.1. Taxonomy (NCBI): domain Eukaryota; phylum Cercozoa; class Imbricatea; order Euglyphida; family Paulinellidae; genus Paulinella; species Paulinella micropora. The sequence continues at coordinate 149,720 of WBZZ01005045.1, forward strand.
CACGGCCCCACCTCGCAAATCCAAAAGCCTCCTAGGCAGCAAGGATGACAGAGAAGCCGCAACAGCAGCAGCAGCCAAGCGTCCCTACACCTGAACAGCTCCTGACACATCAACAGGGTGGGCGAGACTACCAATTGCGAGTAAATGCAGGTGGTGCTCTTTTCAGCCGGGCTAGCAAACAGCCGCATGGCTGGACACAATGGGCATTCGCCTGCCCAAGTTGCTGGTAAAACGAAAATACCATCGTCCGCGGCTTGCATTGGACAGAAGACGGGCAACGACGGTTCAAGCTCTGTACCAAGCACTCGAGATTACGCGGCTGTTACGAGTTGCGGTACCGAGGACTGCCCTGCCGATGCTAAGAAACATGCAAGCTTTCCGGATGAGTAGGGGCGGAGCAACAGACTATGCGCAAAGCACGCAAAGGAACGTCGATGCCACGAGGTACAAAACCCGTGCGAAGATTGCCAGAGCGGAAGTAAAAAAACAGCTAACTATGCGGACGAACAGGGTCGCCCCCGTCGTCTGTGTGCGCAGCACGCAAGGGAACGTCGATGCCACAGGGGGCGGAACCTTTGTGATGCTTGCCCCGTCGGGGCAGAGAAGGAGGCGAACTACGCAGACGAAAGGGGTCGCAGTCGCCGTTTATGTGCAACGCAAGCAAGGGAACGCGGGTGCCACGAAACGTTAACCCCTTGTGAGGCGTGTCCTGCCGCTGCCAAAAAGACTGCTGCCTATGCTGACGAGCAGGGGCACAGCAACAGGCTTTGTGCGGAACATGCAAAATACAGGGGCTGTTATAACAAGAGAAACCCTTGCAAGGCCTGCCCAGAAGGAGCCAGAAAGGCTGCTGCTTTTGTGGATGAGCTAGGACGCAGTAACAAGCTTTGTGCAGAGCACGCTGTGGAGCGCGATTGCTATAAGATGCAACATCCTTGCGAAGCTTGCCCTCAAAACGCCAAAACTCAATCTAACTATGCTAATGAGCAGGGGCTGCGAAAAAAGTTGTGTGCAAAACATGCCAAGGAATGCGGTTGCCACCAAGTGTTGAATCCTTGTCAAGATTGCCCTGCTGACTCGAAAGTGGACGCCACTTTTGCTGATGAGCAAGGGCGCAATCGTCGATTGTGCGCGGAGCACGCGTTCGCACGCGGGTTGATTCCTAAGCCGGCCGCGGGCTGCTCGATCGTGGTGTGCAGGCTGTGGGACAGGCTCGAACAGGCATTGGGCTGCCAGATCCAGCACAAGCACTTTGTGAACGGTGCCACCGTGCCGCACGGAGCAGAGGCTCGAGTGCCCGGCACGAAGCTGTTGCTGGACGGCTACGACGCGGCCAGCAATTGCGTGTACGAGTTCCACTGCAACGCGTACCACGGCTTTCCGCCTGGCCATCCAAAGTACGCCGAGGGCCAGTCGCCGGTGAGCGGGCGCCGGAACCGGGATTTGTACCGGGAGACGATGGCGCGCATGTACTTTGTGCGCCGGCAGATGCCAACCGGCTGCCGCGTTTTTTACGCTTGGGAGCACGAGTACGCCGGGATCAAGGACAAGCCGCTGGCTAGTGCCGCGTCGATCTTGCAGGAGCTGCCGCCGGGCGAGTACTATGACTGCTGCTCTGATGATGACAGCGAAGAGGAATAGCATATGCGCGCTCGGCCTTCTTCAAATGAAGAGGAAAAAACTGGTGCTAAGAAAGCAATTTGTGTGTGAACAAGGCAATAAGAGTTTGCCCTGCTCACCCTCTCACTCTTTTCCTCCCTGGGGAAGGGGGCTGCCAGTCAGTGCCCGGCCGGCCGCTAGTCAGTGCTCCACGTATGGTTACAATTTAATCTAAAAGCGAATCTTCTTTTATTGGAGAACAATTTTACAAAGGGAGAAAGAGAGAGCTTTAAGTTAGTCAGTTGCCGAGGCTCTTGGGCACAGGCAGGCGCAGCACGTAGCTGCCCGGCTGCTGGAGCTCGTTTTTCGCCCCTTGCCTGAGCTGTTCGCCGTAGTGCCAGAAGCGGCGCATGTCTTCGTGCAGGCGGTGCACATCAGCGTGGAGGCGGCCGCCGCTGACGACTTCAGCGGCCATGCACTGTTGGTACCTCTGCTGGGCGGCCGCCGCCACTGTCAGCACGCCGAGCACCCAAGTGACGAAGGCAGTGTCTTGTTCAGTGGGATCCGGCCTGTACCGCTCCACCCGCGTGGCCAGGGAAGCAGGTGTAGCGCGGGGCCGGGCCAGGCGTCTGACGTAGCAGCCTTTCGTCTTGAGCAGCGCTTGTAGGCCGGTGCTGATCTGCACCCCCAGGCTCCACCGGTGGATGTCCTCCCGGAGTTCGCGGGTGCTGGGATTGCGCGGGCGCGGGAGCAGGCGCAGGTCGCGTGACCCTGTCCAGGGCCAAGACAGCGGCTTACAGGACGCTGGCGTTCTCCTCGGCCGGCGCAGAGGCAGGCGGCGGCTGCTGTGGCTGGGGGTGCTGGTACTCGGTGGTGTCCATGGCCAGGTGAGCGGGGTCGTACTCGGCGTCGGCGGGAGCGCTGGCTGGCGGCGCCTGGGTCTGGGGAGCCGTGGAGGGGGTGAGGGCTAGCATAGTAGGCGCAGTGGCTGTGTCTGGGGGCTTGGCTCGCAGCGCAAAAATGTTAGTAGCGAGGGGGCGAGGCGCGTCGTGTGCGGCGGTTGCGGCGCGCGCGGCGCGCGCGGCGCGCGCGGCGCGCGACCCCAGGCACGCGGGGGGGGGCGCCTACTGTCATGCGCGTGTGGCGCGCGACTCAGGCACGCGGGGGGGGGGGGAGCGCCCCCTGTCACACGCGCGCTAGGGGCGCACGCCGCGCGCGCGCCCTGCGCCAGGAGGCGGACCGTGCGGGGGGGAGGGGGGGGGGCCCCCGGGGGCGGCGCGTGCGCAGACGGGGGGGGGAGGAGGGCGCTTGCGGGAGCTCGAGACACCCACCAGTAAGGCGGCTGCTGATGATCCCGGAAGCCCCCCCGTCCGCCAGAGTGGCACACGCCACTCTGCTCTTTGTGATCGCCTGCTGTTTGTGCACTCACGCGCCTGGACACACACCTGGCTCTTTCTCTCTCGTGTGCCCCTGTAGACCATGCCGGTGACGACGAGAACCCAGGCCAGACTCCGGCAGGAGCCCCCCAGCAGCCACGGCGCAGCGCGCCGTGGCGCGGCGCGTCCCCGCCACACCCGTCCTCCCAGTACGCGACTGCCTAGTACGCGACCGCCCAGTACGCGACCGCCCAGTACGCGACCGTCCAGTACGCGACCGCCTAGTACGCCACCGCCTAGTACGCCACCGCGCAGTACGCCACCGCCTAGTACGCCGCCGCCGGTGACGGCTGCGGTGGCCACGCTCCTAAGCCAACTCGGTACACAAGTCTTTGTGGACCGGGGCTGTGTCCAGGGGCCACCAGGGTCGGTCGGTTGTCTGTGGCAGGCCCGGGGTCGTGGGCCGCTCCCGCCCTCGCTCCTGAGGCCGGACTGCACTCTCGCGCCCACGCACTGTACCCTCTTGCACCCCGGCTACCTGGTGGTGCGCAGGGGCGGTTGTCTGCTGGGCCGAGCTGCCTACCAGTTGGCCCTTGTACCAGCAAGCCCTGGCACAGGACAGGACGTTGCCCCCCCCCCAAAGCCAAGTCGCGATAGCCGTGGCGGCGTACATATGGGAATTCTTGCTGACGGAGGCGCAAAGGAGTTACTGGCGCGCCCGCAGTGACTCGGGCTAGCTGCCCCTGCTCTGGCTGTGCACAGGCCAAAGCACTCATTAAAACACCCACGCTGCTACCGACTCAGACTCAGGCCCACCGCGGTCCGTGGTCGCTCCGCCGCCCCGGCCCGGGGAAGCTTGTCGGACGCCGGAGCCTAGTCCGGTAGGCGGGCACGCCGCGCACGGGGGGGGGGGGGGGTAGAGCGCCGTCCGGGCCGCACCCGCCGGCCGGCCGACCGCACGCGCCCCAGGACAGCCAGGGGGGGAGCCAGTACCCCCTTGTCGGCCGCGACCAAGTTTTACTCGCTACGCCAAGCTTGCGCGGGGGGGCGGGGGGCACGGGGCTCTACTCGCTCACACACTCTACTCCATGGCCGGGTGGGCGGGGTCTTGGCTCGAGAGCCAGGGGGTGAGGCGCGTCGTGTGCCGCTGTTTCGGGGCGCGCGCGGCGCGCGCGGCGCGCGGCCTGATCACGGGCGCGCCCCCCCCCCGGCCGGCGCGGGCGCACGCCACGCACGCGGGTGACGCGGGTTGTGCCGGCGCGCGCGCCCCCCCCCGGCACGCGGGCGCCCGCCACGCGCACGCCCGTCGCAGAATGTGGCGGCGCGCGACTGCTGGCATGCCAGGCGGGCGTGGGCGCCCCGGCCCACCCTGCACACGCAGGGGACCGCGTGCGTCCGGGCGCGCGGCCCGGGGCGCCTGCTACGCCCGGACGCCGCGCGCTGTCGCAGCACGCGGGGGGGGGGGGGGAGGGTTGCGCGCGCCCTGGCCCCCCTCCCGGCGCGCGCCCGGGTCAACCTTTCGTGGCACTCTCTCCCCACGAAGGTCACCTCACAAAGTCCAGCTACTCAGACACCCAGTACACCTCACCAAGCTCACGTACTCACCCACCCACCCATCCACACCCAGGCCACACCCAAGCAGCCCGCTCACTGTTATTCAGCCCGCTCACTGTTATCGTCAGCTCCCTGCCCCCTGGCTTCGCGTTTCTTGGCCTGGTCCTGTCTTGCACGGACTGTGGTCTCTCTGCCCCAGGATATTGTGTTTCTGTGCTGTTGTCTAGGTAGCGCTATGTCGAGCCAGCCCAAGCGGTCCCTGAGCCAGGAAGTCGGCCGCCCCGCCAAACGACGGCGCCACGGCGCTCGCTCCCTTACGCGCTGGGTCAAGTACATCCAGCAATACCTCGAGGAGGATCGCCCTACGCAACGCCTCGTGCTGTTCCAGCGGCTGCTCACCACCTTTTTCAGGCACTTTCTGTACAAGCGCCTGATCCGGGCGCTGGAGCGACACGTGCCCAAAATTGCCAATGACGTGAATGAAGCAATAGAACTCGTCGTGGGTGGCTTCGAGGACAGCTTCCGAAGGGGCGGCCAACTGTGGTGCTGGTTCGACGACCTGCACCAGCAAGCCACGAAAAAGTCGTGGCCAGCGGTGGCTGATAGTCCGGCCCGTGCTCGTGTCTTGTACGGACTGCAGAACACCGACCTGCTAGCCAAGCTTGCGGACCCCAACCTGCTGTTTCAAAACGAAGCCAAGGAGCAAGGGCTGAGTTACGGTGACCGTACCTCGTTCCGCCAAACCAAGGCACTCCTGGTGTGGTTCGATGAAATACTGCAAGGTTGTGCTGAGGTGCTCGAAAAACAGTGCGTAGTGCAGGAGCCAGGACAAGCAGCTCCTGAGCCGCCCTACTTTGTCTGGGACGATTTGGACCCGGAGAATTTTCTTGCGGTGTGGGAGGACCAAGCCTCGGACTAGCCGGCGGTCAGCTCGGTGGCGCAAAAAAAGAAAAGCTGTTCTGGGCCAGATTGTTTCATTTAAAAAAGATGGTGGCTCGCTTATACTTTACGCGGCAGAACGCACCGGCTAAGTTTTAATGGCTAGGTACAGTTGGCGCCGGGGGGGGGGGGGGGCACGGGGCTCTACTCGCTCACACACGCACCTGCCTACCAACGGGGGGGCTGTTTTTCCGCCGCCCATCCCGCACTCTTCTCTCTCTCTCTCTCTCTCTCTCTCTCTCTCTCTCTTTCCCTCCGGCCCTCCCGCTCCGTGCCCCCCGGCTGCACCGCCGCCGCAGGGCGGCGGCAGGGAGGAGCGCTTTACTGGAAGCGGAAGTTGGTGTGTGTGGCCTGCACGGGCACTCCCCCTCAGGCGACCGCATCTGCCTCTCCAGGACAGTAAGCGCTACCACCGCGTACCGACAGTTGCATTTTCGCAGCATGCTCTCGAGGCTGTCCGGGCCCGTCAACGTGTGCTGCTCCTTCTCTAGCAGGGTCAACAGATCCGGGTTCTGCTCCTCGCTGTGGATGTTGGGGCAGCAGAAGACATAGGCAGTGCCCTCTTGTACGCACAGCAAGAAGAGCGCGTACACAAAGAGCGCTAGGCCCAGGGTGGCCGCCGCCACGAACAGGATTTTGTAGCCGACGCAGTGGTAGTTGTCAATCAAGGCGAACTGCAGCCAGTGGTGGTTTTTGCTTCCTCCCGCGTACTGGCAGGCCAGGCCCGCCATAAAGACCAGGTCGGACATCGCATCAATGTTCTTCTCGTGCATCACCGTCAGGTACGCTGACTTGCGCGACTGTGCATACCAACCCGGGAAGACGTTGCCCCATCTGCTGACTAGGCCTTGTGCATTGAAGGCGTTGCATCCTTTGGACTTCATCACCTCTAGCAACGGGACCGCGTCGCGGTCGGAGCCAAAGACCCAGAGCTCATAGGGTATGAAGAACATGTACACCAAGGAGGAGGCCACCATGGCGGTCACCCCCAGCAGACGGACGGTCACCACCCCGTTCTGAGCCTCCGGGAGCCAGCTGTACATGATGCCGTAGATAGCCGAGATGGCTAGGTGCGCTAGGCCCTTGTAGATCATAAACGCGTCGCGCCCGATGGACTGCAGGGCGCGGGCCACCATCAGGACACTCCAGTCTACCAGGACGAGCCCGAGGATGGCGTACAAGGAGAACACCGTGTTCGGAGTGCCCTTGGGCCCCCAGCGCAGCATGCCCGCGGGGAGGCCGATGCCGCTCAGGTGGATGGACAAGAAGGTGATGGACGCCAGGAACAGCAGGCAGCCCCCTACCGCTTCCTCGGTCTGGTACGTCGTAATAATGCAGTAGATCTTTTCTTCCCTGGAGCTCCTGGCCCAGGCGAGCGCCGCGCGGCCGCTGCACAGGCGCAGGCCGTACACCACCAGCAGAATGGTGAGGGGGGCCAGCGTGACGAAGCTGGTGTAATGTTCAAAGCTGGACAGGGACTCGAAGCCCAGCAGCGACGCTTGTGCGTGGCCAAAATTCAAAGACTCTACCAGGCCGTTGCTGCAGGTAGCTACGCCCACGGCCTGCAGCTGTGCCCGCGCGGAGCACGACAGGCAAGTGTCGGCCGCGAGCAGTGCGTTGGCCGGGAGGACAGTGCCGTTCCAGGCTCCGAGTATGCTGTCATTCATGACGGGGGGAAGGGAAGGGGAGTTGTGTACGTCCGGGCTCGCCAGCCGCTGGCGGGGTTTTCTTTTTCAAAGCTCTGCTCCCTTGGCTCTCTCTTTACCTAGGTAGGTAAGAGGAGGCCAGCCCGGGGGCCTGGCGACGAGGAGGCAGGGGGGGGGGGGGGGGACGGCAAGGGAACGCGCGGGAGGAAGGGGCGAGGAGGGGGCCAGAGAGCGGAGGGGGTGTGGACTAGGCGGGCGGCCGGGGAGAGGGGGGCGCCCCCGGCGAGGAGGGGGCGCCGGGCCTCCCCCGAGGCCCCGCGCCACAAGCAGCCCGGCGTAGGATCGGCGCCGGTGCCTCCCGACCTCGCTGCCGCCGGAGGTAGGAGTTCGTGGACACCCAGGCCATGGAGCCGGTGCCGTGTTATGCGATGCGTTATGGCTCGGCGGTGGAGACGGACCCGGAGCCCCCGCCCGCCCTCGCTGCTCCCGCCGAAGCGCGCGGCCCGGAGTACCCCCAGCCGTGCCCCGCGCCGCCCCCGCCCGACCGGGTCCCGCTGCAGCGCGGGCAGTACGGCGCCCCGGGCAGCGTCGAGCTCAACCCGGGGGTGTTAGCGTTGGTGGAGCGGCTGGCGCTGGAGCCCTGCGTGTTCGCGGCGCTCGCTAGCTCGCGCGCGTCGGTGCTCGGGGGGGGGGGGGGGGCTGCGCCTCGTGGGGGCGGCCGGCGAAGAGCCCCGGCACCCCCTGCGCGACGTGGTCCTGCGGCACGCGGAAGCCCTGGCCGAGGCCCTGTCGCAGGAATTCTTCAAGTTTGGGTGCTGCTGCGCACCCGGCCGGACGCGGTGCTGGGCGAAGTGTTGGAAGTAGTGGGCACCGCCGGCTACCAGCTCACGTACCGCGACGTGCGTGGGAGCCGGCGGTATACCTGCAAGCGGCGGGGCGCGGCGGGGGGGGTGCGCGCGGCCGGTGGGGCCGGTGGGGCCGGCGGGGCCGCGAAGGCGCCGCTGCGGGTGTCGGTGGTGGAGTACGGGCCCTTCCGCCCCGGCGGGCGGGGGCAGCTCTGTTCGCCCCTGGGCGCCCTGCTGGAGTGCGCTTGGCGTACACCCTGCACCACGCCAGGGGAGCGCTGGTCCTGGGCCGGCGCCGCGAGGGCAACGTGGACCGGGCGTGGGAGAGCTGGCTGTTGCCAGGCGCGGCGGCCACGGCGGCCGTAGGGTCGGAGCCCGCGCACGCGAGGGGCGACGTGCCGGCCCGGCGCCAGCGCACGCTCCGGCGCGCGGGCGACTCGCTGCTATGCGAACTGGCCTGCCCGCCGCTGTACAGGTACCAGGTCCCGGGACAGCGCAGCGGCAGGAATGCCCCGTGCACCAGCGTGTCGGGCACCTGTGTCACCCGCGACAACACCAACCTGGTCTATGCGCGCGAAGCCCTGCGCCCGGAGCACGAGGTCCCCTACGCCCTGTGGTCCGACCTGGTGGCGCGGGTCTTTGGCCTGCCCGGCGGCGCCAGGGAGGTGTCCGCCACGCCCAAGCACGCGCTGGCGGCCGGGGGGGCGCTGGCCGGCTGGGCGTACGAGGCCCGCATCCGCGCCCTCCGGACGGTCGTCGTGGAGCTGATCAACTACGGGCAGGCGCTGACGATCGGCCCCAGGTGCCGGGCGCTGTCGTCGCGGACGGTGGAGGGGGGCCGGCAGAGCGGGCCGGCGGGCCTGTGGCACGCGCTCCCCCCCCTCGCGCCACCGGACGCCGCCGCCGCGGAGCCGACCGAGGAGGAGCTGCGCGCGTACTGGTGGTCCGTCGAGGTCCTGCCGACCCCGGCGTCGGCCGCCGGGCTGGACACGCTGGTGCGTGTGCTGGAGCTGAGCGCCCGGCTGGCGGGGCCCGAGCTCGACCTGCTGCGGAACCTGTACCCCCGGCTGCTGCCGGAGTGGGCGCGGGACGCGGCCCCCCCGCCGGCCGCCCCGGCGGACGCCCCGCGGGCCGGGCCGCCGGGCGCCGGCGGCGGTCGCGAGGCGGACCCGCCGGGCGCGGGGTGAAACTCCCTCCCTCCCCCGCCCGGGGCGGCGGCCGGCCCCTTTCCCTCCTCACCACCTCTCTTTTCCCGCTCCTCCGGGCAGGGGGCAGGGCGGACCGCCTCCCCCTCCCTTCCCCCGCACCGGCCCGCGGGCGGGGCCCCCCGGGGCCCGCGGGGGAGCCGCCCCCTTCCGGTATAACCAGCGCCAGACGTGGACCCCCCCCTTCTTGCTCCCACCCCCCTCTTACCCCAAAAGGGCCGAAGCTCGGATCCCCGTGCCTGACCCCCGGCGCGGGCGGGCCCGGCCTAGATTTCACATGCAGACACCCAAGCCTACCCGGTTTAGCGCGCTACCGCGAGCACGCGGGCACCACGCCTCCTCGCGCCCCGGGCGGAGCCGAGCGAGCGCCGGCGGAGGGCCGGCGGAGGGCAGCCGGGGGCAGGAGGCCAGCCTGGCGCGCCCCCGCCCGCCGCGGCAGGCAGCCGCCCCGGCGCTCGACTACCGGGTGCCCGGAGGGGCCACGCCCACCGCCGGTTGCCCTCCCCCCCCACCACCGGGCCCGCACCGGCCCAGCCGGGCCCCGGGCCAGGCGCTCGGCCGCCGGCCCACACGACCCCGCCGCCGAGGCCCAGAGGCCGGCTGCTGGCAGGCGAGGGTCCGGCCGAGCCGTTGGCCAAGGCGTCGGCCGAGCCGTCGGCCAAGGCGTCGGCCGAGGCGTCGGCCGGGCTGGGCCAGACCGAGGCGTCGGCCGGGCCTTCGACCGGGCCGCTTCGGCCGGGTCAGACTACGCGGGCCGCGGCGCACGGACCGCCCCGGGCCGCCCCGGCCCGCGCGTGGCAGCTGGACCAGGAATCATGGCAGACGATCCTGCAGCGCCTGGAAGGTATCGAGCACCAGCGGGTGCGGGCAGACGACGCGCACCGGGCGCTAGAGGACTCACACAAGCAGCTGCGCGACGCGGCCGTCAAGGTGTGCCTCCTGCCGGACGAGCAGCAGAAGCAGTTCGTCTGGCGCGTGATGCTGTGCACGGCCGCTCACCTCCGGCCTTTGGCGGCTGACAGGCGTGCCGGTCCCGCTCGAGGTGCCGTCCATCCCGCGGTGGTGCAGGTCGGCCCCGGACGACGCGAAGTGCACGCTGTCGCTCGAACCTTCTTGGGGCTTGTGTGCACGGTGCCAGTACCAAAAGCCGGCGCCCAGGATCAAGAGCACGCCAACGGCCGCGGCCGCGCCGCAGACTATTTCCTTCCAGCCGAGTTGCGGCGACTTCTTCTTCACGACCGCCTCCGCCGGCGGCGGCTGCTCGACGTCGCCAGCACCGTTGCCGACGATCGTGAGGCCGGACGTCTCGCAGCGTCCCGTCTGTTCATGATTCATCAGCCATAACAGGTTATGATGATCAGTTCTGACAGTAAATTGAGGTCCTCCCCACAAATACTCTCTGAGCCTCTTGAGCCCACACCACCGCTAACGCCTCTCTTTGCCTTGTGCAATAGTTTCTCTCCGCCGCACACAACTTCCTACTAATAAACACGATTGGGCGTAATTTCTTCTCCTCATCCTCTTGTTGTAATACAGCCCCAATCGCAAACTTAGATGCGTCTGTATCGACTTCGAATTGTTTCGTAAAGTCGGGCATCGTTAACACCAGTCCTCCGTCTTTCGGGTCTTTATAAATAAGATCTTTGAGCGCATGAAACGCTTGCAAAGCCTCTTCGTCACACTTCTCAAAGTCTCCAAAATCTATCATTTTCTCCACTTTAGTCCGTGTTGCACCCCAATCGGGTATAAACTGGCTATAGTATTGCGCCATCACAAGGAATGAGTGCAATTCAGTGCGGTTCTTTGGTATCGGTCGATTCATAATCTCCTCCCTCTTCTCTTTGGATATCGAGACTCGATTATGGGAGATCTCGTACCCTAAGTATGTCACACTCGTCTTGGCAAGTTGACACTTCTTTAGATTGCGCTTCAGGCCAAAAGCTCCGATGCGCCTGAATATATCGGACAAATGATCGATATGCTCCTCCATTGTGTTAGAGTATACGATAATGTCATCGATATAGTAAAATGCATATTCTCCCGCCTTCTGTCCCCGCCTTCTCATAAAGCCACCGTCAGACAAATCATCGTACTGACTGCTCAACATCTTCTGCATCGCCTTCTGGAAAAGTCCTGGGGCTTGCTTGAGGCCCATTGGAAGCACTTTCCATTGGTATATTTCCATACCCACCACAAACGCCGTCAGCCATCTGGACTTTTCCTCCAGTGGTATCTGCCAGAAGCCATTCTTAAGGTCAATGACCGAATAGAATTTTGCATTCCGCAGTACTCTCCTTCCTTCTTCTAATGTCGGGAGAGGATTTCTCTCTTCCTCCAGCACCTTGTTAACACGAGCATAGTTAACTGTCAGGCGCCATTCTCCTCCTAGCTTCGGCACTATTCTCGGTTGTGAGACTATTGGAGATGTTGATCTCTCAATAAAGTCCTCATTGAGCAGCTGTCTTGCTAGCTCCTCCGCTATCTTCGCCTCATGTATACTCAAATTCGCCCTTCGTGGTGCCGGTGACGGCTCCGCACCCGGTATTTTGTAAATAACCGCAGTGAAATCTTCAGGCTTGACACCACCTGCATGTGGAGGGTCAAAAATTTCCTTGTTCGCCTCTAATTTGGCTTTTAAAAGCTCCTTCTCCTTCTCCGTGCCTACTCCTTCTTCCAATATTTTCCGCGCCGCCTCTTGAAAATCTTCATCAGACATCTGCTTATGTTGCTTGAGGGGTTCTCTGTCCTCCTCCAAGCCTAAGTCCTCTTCCGAGACATCATCTAGGCCCGTCTTTTCATACGTGACCGTGTCCGGCTCATCATCTTTACCGAGCTCCACCAGCATGTCAATGAGTCTCGCGTATTGCAAAGGAGCTTTACGGGTGTAAAAACCATCAAAGCATGTGAATGCTTGCGGTATCAATTTCAACTTGTTGAGGTCTCTGAGCTTCCGCTTGTATGCACTGCTCTGCTCACGAGTTCCCATACGACAAGCCACCACTAGCTGTTGCTTGCGAGAGGGTACCGGTATAGGATGATCAATAAGCCGGTCCCTTATTTCCTGCGCCCATATCGCCTTCTCATTATATGGCAGGATAATACTAGTATACGGCTTATTATTTTCGAATAAAGTCCGTAAGCATTTCTTCACTTCAGTTAGTGAACGCGGCCACGTCGGCTCGTCACCCCAGAAATCAGTAATAAAACTTTTAATAGTTCCTGGTGGAGTATCCGGATTCGCCCCGTTCTCCTTGGCTGAAGTAACAACAACATTTCCTGCTCCTTCGCGAGGAGTAAGTTTGTTAAGGCGATACGAACCACTGATATAATCAGTCTTACTGAAGTCTATTTCTCCGCCGTGTTGAGTTGGCATTTTTGCTTTTTAGGCAGTTGTGAAATTAACTAATTTACCAGAATATATTTATAGAAAAAATAAATAATTCTAAAATTAAATTAATTGATATTTTATTCTGACTTCGTCATCATAAAACATCGTAAGCCATTAAAGTTTAAAAAACGATGTTTATGGAAGGGACTACGTCCCTTTCCAAACCCCCTCCAAATAAACGAGAGTGCATAGCACGACCATCTCGTAGAGTGATTACGCCCTTCGGGCAGTAAAGTGAAATTGTCAAATATCACCTCACCTTTTTCAAAAGGTCGAAGAATGATGTAAATAAATTAAAATAATTAGTCTCTCTGTAAATCAACAATGTCATAACAATACCTAACCCATTAAGATTTATAGCCTGATCGTTTTCGTCTGTAAGATAAAACCTATATACATTATTTGAACTGGTTGATAATTTCTTACCATACTCAGACCCACTTCCGTCGTATATAACGGCTCCAAATGAAATTTCGTTGGCTGTGTATATTTCTTGTAGCACATGATTATCTCCTTCACCAACTAAGTCCAATTGAAGGTATAAAGTCTTTTCGCCAGTTAAAATAATTACATTTGGCGATTTAATAAAATCATTAGCGAAGAAATATGTTGAATTTCTATCAAAACCCATTACCTCGTGAATACGGGTATCACCATCAAATATAAACCGCGGTTGAATACCTCCGTTATTTGAAACACTGAATGTTAATTTACCATCCTCCGCTTCTGTGTTTGTATTGTTGCTTGAGACAACATAAGTATAGTCATTCGGACTTTCTGTCGTCAGTACCTCCGACAACTTATTTTTTAAATTGTTCATTGTGTAGTTTCCCTCAGGTATCGTAATTAAAGCCTCATACCCGTCTTCGGATAATGTAAAAGTATTAGATGGATAGGCAACTGAATAATAAGATTTTGGAACATAGATATGAAGAATTTTACAATGTGTCACTGTGGGATTGTCTAACCTCTTCATATTGACTTCGTGTGTGAAGTCGCTATCTGTGCCAGTTATTCTGTTTTTACTATTTATGTACTTGAACGACCGCCTTTATACTCCATCGTAGGTGCTTTTTATAAAAACCACCTACAACCTCAAAAATCTATATATTAGAAAATATCTTTTATATGTATGTATCAAAATGACCATACCCATTCTGTGCTTTTAATTTTTCCGCTTCTTTTTCTTTTAAGTCTGTATAGCCATTAGCAAACTTAAATCGGTTGCCTTTCGCCCGCTCCATTAAAAATCTCATACTATGCCAACCGCATGTGTCTGAGGTGTTTGATTGATTTTTAACCTTATTTACTTTCATTAATAGATATGTGCTTGGGCGGCTTTGGTCAATTAGTTGTTTCATTTGTTGTTGAAAGTCTTCTGTTGGCTCGTAAAGTGCTAAGGGGTCATAGACTTCAACACTCCTGTCTTTATCTAGACTTATCCATACGGCGATCCAATGAGACCCTGCTTGCTTGTGATTGTCCAAATTCATAATAAATCAGCATCGTTTCTGCTTCCTGGCTTCAACTTGTAAATTTCATCACAGGCTATTGCTCCGAGATACCATCCATATTTTTTCATTATATCGTCTATTTGATTAGTCATTAGTCCCCGCCCCTCACCCTGTTGTTCCTCTGGTTCTGGCTCTGGCTCTGATTGCTGTGACTCTGGTTGCTGTGGCTCTGGTTGCAGTGAAGTGATGCTCGGGGGTATGGTTGTCTCCGCGACGCTCCGGGGTATGGTAGGGGGTGAAACTCCCTCCGGTGGCATTCCTTCATCAATATTTAAATCTGTTGAAACTCGTTTATCTAAATTTGGGTCTATAGTCATTTTGTTCGTTAGAGTATTTACAAAATCATGTTTGTTCATTGTGTGTTTCCAATCTTTGCGGGTTAAATATTTTTTAATTATTTTATTGAAAATACCTTATCAATTAATTCTTCTCCATTCCCTTTTTGTTCATTAATACCCATATACTCTTCATATCTAGCATAATCCGCTACTTTTCTTTTTACGTTTTCCTTTTCATTTCCAACATCAATATTAAACCTTTTAATCATGTTAATTATCCACTTTGAAGCGTCTTTGTAATTTAATTTTTTTGTCCATCACTATCTAGTCTCTTTTTTAAAGTAATGTTTGGGTGATAAGTTTTTGAAAATGCAGAGATTAAAAATTGATTAATTTGTAAATTTTCAAAATGCTTACCATTTTCTTCTGCCTTCTTTTCTTCCTTTTCAAGTTTTTCTTTATATTCTTCTGCTAACTTTTTCTGTTCCTCTAAAGATGTCGCTGTGGCTATAGCCGTCTGAATATCTTTACTGGCTTTTTCTAAGTCTTTACGACTCATCTTTTTTATGAACTTATCTGTATATCCTGCTAATTTCAGTGTTTCAATATCTTTCTGCTTTTGCTTTTTTTCTTCCTCATATTGCTCTTTCGTTTTCAATGGTGCTTCATCTCCTAAATTAGGTAATGGCGGTGCTTGTGGTGGTGCTCCTAATGGCGGTGTGTTGTGGTGCTCCTAATGGCGGTGCTTGTGGCTGTCCATGTTGTGGTGGCATAATATATTGATATTGTGTGGCGGTGGTAATGCTTGTATCCTATTTTTTCTGTCTTCTTCATATTTTACATCTTCTATGAGTTTTTGCTCCCTTCTTAGTTCTCTGGCTTTTTGTTCTTGTCGTTCATTTATCTCCTAGTTCTCTTTTGTGTTCCCTGTCCTTTATTTCTTTTTGTTCCTCGGCAACGGCTATGTCTTTTCGTTCTAGCCTTTTCTTTTCTTCTATCACATCTTCCCTCTTCTTCTTTTCCTTTTTTTCCTCGTCATGTATTAACTCATATTTCTTTTGTAAGTTGCTTTGTATCTGGTTTCTGTTCGCGTGTTCAAGACAATTGAAATCAGATTTGATTATTTTTTCCCTTGGTTTGCGGCCCTGCCTTTGTGGCCTCGGCTTACCAATATATTTCAAAAACAACTTAACAATTTGAAGTGTGCTCATATCATTGTTTTCTTACCAAAATTAAGATAATATTTTTTTACCCTTCTGGATAATATAAGGCCTCCCGCTCTTATTCCTATAAACCCGAGGTGGACGGACTTTTGCCTTTTATTATTAGTCTTTTTAGCGACCATTGTATATAATTAAACAAAAAAAATATTTTCAATTCGTTTGTATGAAAAATCATTTAATGAAACTTTACAGCACCTCCTCGTTGCTTACCATATCCGAGTTTTGATGCTGTAGCACTAACACTACCTGCGTAAGGCACCCCAATGCTACTCAATGCCCTCGCAGTTCTAGAGATTACCTTATTATCGCGAAGGAATTTATTAACAGCCAAGGCCGTTTTTCCGACCTTAGCCCAGTTAATCTTTCCTCCCTTTTGTCCGCATCCCTTCTTCTTAGTTTTCTTTTTTCCTCCCTTCTGTGGCATTGATGGATTGTATCCGATGTAATATCCTGATGGTTGTGAAATTATCACTGGCGATACTGGCATATATTAGAAAAATCTTTCAGCAAAAAAAAATAATTCTAAAAATATCATTTTAATCTGAAGTTGAAGTTTTTGCGAAGTTCATCATCAACACTTGAAACATGAAGAAAATTAAATCTCTCCTTTGTAGCCTCGTGATACTTTTGAAGAAAATAATCAAAGTCAAAAGATAAGTCTAAGTGTTTATACACGAGTTCCATTTTATCCTGAGACTGACCCGGAAAGATTAACAAATAATCTAACTGCTTAATTGCTTCTGGTCTAAGGTCGTTTAAATACTGGCTTGACATAATAACCTTACTTTTATAGTGTCTGTTCTTTTTTAACAAATCACTTACTGACTTATCTCTTAATCCACTTCCTAAATCGTCCAAAACAAAAACAACCTCTGGAGAAATATACTTACTTGGTCTCTCTTTCTTCTCACCTCCTTCTTTTTTCTTTTCCTTTCCAAAGTATAAAAATCGTGGCTTCTCTATTTCTTCTTTGTCCTGTTTTACTTCTCCTTCGTGTTGCTCGTCCTGTCTGTTCAGTTTGTCTAACTCATAATCAATGACATTAACACCATCTGATTTAAGAAAGGTATATATTGCCATCGGGTTGCCTCTGTTCTTAAAGTGCTTTACCATTGCTTTATAAATGTAGTCCTTGTGAATTGTTGAAGCAATAATGACAATACGGGTTTTTCTGTCTGTAGTCCGTTTCAGTATTTCAAAGAGTGCTGTCGTTTTCCCGCTCTTCTTACGGGCAAGTATAAATATGTTGGCATACGGCTCGTTGAATAATTTATAACCTTTTGCTTTTTTGGTTCCATCCCCCTCTTGTTTTACAGGCCTCACCTTGACATTGTTTATCTTAAGCATGATATTTTAGAATTGCGCTTCGTGCTGTCGCACTCTCTCTTATTCTAAAACATCGTTTTTTCTTTATGGTTTAAAATAAATCGGTGTTCGATGTTTATCAACAAACGGGAGTTGCGGTAGCAACGAGAGTGTAGTTGATAAATATCATTATTATCCTAAAAACTCTAGGCATACAACAATTCTTCCCGCTAAATTTCCTGTATCAATATTTCCGCTGTCGGTTTCAAGGACTTCAAATGTATATTGTCCGTCTGTCCATCCAACGACACCTAAATTATAACTAAGGTTTGAAATATTTGCTATATTACTATCAGCAAATGTGCCGATAATTCCAATTCTGTCCATATAAAGAATTCTGGTTTTAGTTTCCGTCTGGTCGTTCGTATAATGAATAAACTTAACATTCATTTTGGTTGGTGTGAATGACATTTGAATATTTTTATTAAATGTTTTGCTTCCAACAAAATCATTGCTTAGAAAAATGATCTTTTGGTATTTATAGTCAGCCATGATGTTCTCTATATTAGTGCTAATAAACTTTTTATTAATTAATATTTTTGCTCGGACTGCCTGCGACTTTTACTCACAGGTCAGTGAGAAAAAAAATGAGAGTTGTGCTTATTGTATAAAGCAAGGGGTAGATACAAGGTTTAAGTGTGTTTTCATAAATAACGGAAATAATATGTGTCGTAGTTTTGATGAGGCTTTGCCTTTAATGTGTGCGGGTGATAATAGATGGTATATGACACATACCTATGAATGTTCATTTCTTACTTGAAGAAGGTGATGGAAGGCAAATGCCGATAAGCAATGTTAAAATACCGACATAAGTATTAGCAACCTCGCATGGTAAGTTCTTTTCAGATAGCCTCACGATACAAAGGGTTATAATGGCAATAATGATACCCATTTGAAATAAGTATTTAATAAGTCGGCTGTCGGTTGGTCTGTTTTTTATACAACAACAATTCCAGTTATCTTCCAATTCGTGCTCTATTTTTTTTTCCTCCGTCTTTAGTTCTACTTCAAGAACGCGAGACTTTAATTCGGGAGTTAGTTCGCCATCCATATCCATAACAGGCGGTGGTCTATGAAGTCTAGTTGTATTATTGCTGGACATTTGAAAATACTTCCGCTCGTATTTCTGCTAATTGGTTTGCTTGGTCTTGTAGTATATTAAGTAAAAGTTTATTTTCTTTTTCTAAATTAACTACCTTTTCTGATAATTGTTGAACCGCTTTAATTAACGGGGCGATAAACTCGGAATAACCTATACCATAACCGACATCACCACTATCAATACATTTAACATCTTCTGGATTAACACTCACACCTTTCAATTCACATTCTTCTCTTTGCTTTGGACACGGAACCATAGTTGTTTCTTTTATAAAACCACCAAAATCTAGCATATCCATTTCTGTTAGTATTTCTTCTAATTCTTGTGCTATTAAGCCAGTCCTACATTTCTTGTTGTCGTCAATCATACGATAGCAGACTGGATTTAACTTGTTGATAAAATCTAAGCCTAAACGCTCTTTTATGTCTTCTTTTTTTCGTCTATCTGAATAAACGATAGGACTAGCCAATAACCATAACTGACCATCGCTCGCTCTTAATGATATTAAAGCAGTATTTGAACTATTCTCCCATATGAACCCACTCGTTGAAGAATTATTCACTCTAAATCTTATAGCATAAGAAGTTAATCCTCCGCCTCCTCCTGCTGGCGCTGTTCCTGTTCCACTTAATGTTTTATTTGTCCCAGACTGAGACATATAAATTCCCCACGCTGGATCAGCAATATCCCAAATAAATATTCCGCGGCTACCACCCCCGTCTGTTTGTCCTTGAATTCCTATTTTCCCTCCATTATTAGTTGTGGTTGTTAGCACCCCAGAGTATGTAATTCCCTCACTAGCCGTTATCAATCCTTTTGTCCATAAAGTCCCATTGAGTCCATTCAACGACATCAACAATTGCTCTGCTGAATTCTCCCATACAAAACCCATTGTAGAATCATTAGCAACCCTAAACCGAAAACTATACGAACTAAAATCATTTCCAGAAACCGCCAAACCATTTGCCAAACTTCTAGCGTTTCCAACTCCGCCAGATGCTGCATAAACCCCCCAACTTGTATTAGTCGTATCCCATAGAAATATTCCTTTTGCATTTGTTCCGTCTGTTTGTCCCTGAATTCCTATTTTCGCCCCGCTGGCATTCGTTACTGACGTTAGTGTGCCAGTGTATGTAATCCCAGCATTTGCCGTTAGTAATCCACTCGCAGTTGCCGTTGTTGCTGATATACCCGCACTTGCCGTTATTAATCCTTTTGTCCATAAAGTCCCGTTTGCACCATTTAATGACATTAACAATTACTCGTTAGAACTTTCCCACACAAAACCATCCGTCGAAGCAAAACCAGACCTAAATCTTATAGCAAAGCCTGAAATATCGTTGCCTGCAACCGCAGACCCTCCAGATAGAATTTTACCTGCCCCTGGTTGAGCCATATAAATCCCCCATCCTGTGTTGTCTGTATCCCACAGAAATATACCCTGTCTATTTCCTCCATCTACTTTATTTTGAATAGATAACTTGCAACCGCCATCTGCTGTTAATAATCCGCTCGCCGTTAATGTTGTTGTAGTCATACCAGCAGTTGCCGTTAATGTAGTTCCTGTTATTGTTCCACCATTTGTTATGTTGTTTGAGTTCATATCTAAGGCGCCATAAAATCGCATACCGCCAGCATTGTTAAAACGGACAATGTCAGACGAAGCACTTTTATTATCCAAAAGTTTTGAAATATAAAGTCCCGCCCCTTTTGCATCAAATGCTACATTCGTAAATACATAACCTCGTTGGTTCGCGGTTCCACTTGTAGCGGTATTTAGAGTAAATAAGAAATATTGATAATCACCTGATGACTGTGAAAAGAATATATCTCCTCCATTTTGGTTTAATATCCTCGCCCCATTATATGTTATATTTCCACCATTAACGATAGTTTGATTATTAAAATCGGCATTGTTCGTTAAAGTTAGATATTTTATCGTAGTGCTCGTCCCATTAAATGTTTTACTTCCTGTTATGGTTTGGTCTGTTGTTAGTTTCACACAATTGTCATCCAGATATTGTCTATTTACCGCTTCATTCGCATTTTATGGTGCTCCCAGATTAACAATCCGACTGCTATTACAATCTAATCCAGTAGCGTTAAACCACGAAACAATTGTCCCGTCAATAATAAAAATTATTTTTTTCGCAGAAATTTCAAAGTTGTAATATGTTGCAGTTTTCATCCAAACTAGCAATAGAACCGATATTACTGGTAGAATTGAAAACGATAAATGTGCCCTTTGTTGTTGAATTGATTGAATTTCCAGTTATTTCAACACCACTGCTATATGTCTTAATTCCTGCTATGGTTTGGTTTCCAGTTAGTTTCACATTTTGGCCGTCTTTTGTATCAACATAACTTTTATTTGCTCCATCTGTTGAAGCGGAAGAGTCTGCCAAGTTCGTTATTTTGTTGTTATTCAAACTTAATGTTGTTCCAGTTGCGGTTATAATTAAAGTATTACCTGAATATAACTCTACATACGAACCCGTTATTTGTATCGGATACCAAGTCGCTGTTGCTGTATTTTGTGCTGCAATCATTCCTATTTTTGTATCAAAGGCTATGCCAATGCCGTCAATGGCTGATGCAAATCTGCACATGCGCCTCCATCGTCTCACTCGCGAGGGGAGTACGAAGAATTGACGATAGGCTCTAATGACACCCCCTCAAGGGCAGTTCCAACACTTCCAGACGGACCGGTATGTTCAATGAAAATACTGGTGGCACCGACGGGAATCGAACTGGCGACAGGGCCCGATGGTAGAACTTGACCACTGGGCTATCACGGTGTCCAATAATAATAATAATAATAATAATAATAATAATAATAATAAAAAATAATAATAAAAAAAAAAAAAAAAAAAAAAAAAAAAAATAATAATAATAATAATAATAATAATAATAATAATAATAATAGACTTATCAGTCAATTGGCCTTTGATCCTGTCGGACATGCGCCTCCATTGGTAGCACGGGACCGTTCGGTGACGCGGCTCCGCTCCAAAGACTCGACTGGCAGTGCAATGTGCAAATGAGCGTGCTGTGCATGTGCAAGTGGGTGCAAGGAGTGAGAGGATTTATCTGCCGAGAAGAAGTCCGCGACGCTGCGCTGACCTCCACCTACAACAGATCTAGCCAGACATTCTACCTGACTAGGCCTTCCCCTCCTTCTACCCACCTCCTGAACGACCGTGAGGTCGATCACCTCCTCCTCCTCCTCCCCCCCCTCTGCCTCCCTGGTCTGCGCCTCCAACTCCTCCCACTCCTTCCAGATGGTGGCAACAAACCTTCCTAACTCCTCCTCCACCTCTTCTGGGACAGGGATAAACAAAACGCCGAGCATCGCCGCCATCTTTTCATTCTCCCCCTTCAGCCATTCCTCTTTGAAGAGCCTCATCTCCTCCTCTGCCTCCCGCAGTTCCCTGTGATAAAGCCCTCCTCGATTCAGCATGAGGGGCTGCCGGGCTTGCGCCTCATCGATAAACTTAAACAGTGCCTCACGAGAGCTCGCAAACGTTGGGCAATGCAGCAGGAAGTGACGTAACGACTCGTTAACCTCAGTGCCACACAAGGCGAAACAGCTTGAGCAGTCCGGCGAGCATGAGCCAAATTTGGATCGGTAGAGGCGAAGGCGATTGTTGCAGCTCAACAATCGCCTTCTGATAAGGTTGTGACTTCCCCCCTCCAGCGCCCGCCAACGTGGGAAAGCAGAGCGGGAAGACATCTGGCTAAGCAGCACCCTAAGCCCATCAGAGGGCTTAGCCTGCCGCTCCCAGCCAGCTACTTCCTGCCGGACAGACCATTGCTTTACCACCTCGTTCCAGTTCGCCAGAGCGGCCCGCCAGTCCTTATCATCTACCGTGCCATCTTCGTTCACGACCCGCTTGAGCGCATCCAAGCCCTCCCGCAGCCTGTGATCTGCTAAGATCAAATTTTCCGTATCTTCCTTCCATTTGCACCGACCCGTGTTGTAAAGCCTGCGTGTTAGCGCTGTGTTGCCCAGTAACTCGATGCGCCCTAGGAACCGAAGCCGGGCCGCCTTGGCAAGGATGCTAAAACTCGGCGTGCGGCCTAAACCCCTGGTGATGCAGCCGCTTGTGCGCGTACCAACACCCAAGATGACCCGCAGGGGCGCTACCAACGCGCCCTCCAGCTTACTCAGCCTGTTGGCGCCCGGCAGATCCCAAAAAGCCGATGCGTAAAGCAACTTTGCGCCAACCATTTGCTGCCAATTCATCAGCCGAAGACGCGCTGGAACTTCATGGGCAATCCAGAGGGGGTAGTAGGCAGCCGTTCCCGCTACAGTGATTTCCGCCGCCCGCTTCGCTTGCGGTTTATCGGAGAGGGTGTCCGTGAGCAGAACTCCCAGGTATTTGTAGTGGTCGGTGACGTTGAGAACCTTGCCCCGGAACCTCACGCATGGGGGCGACTTTTTTGACTTGGCGTGCCCGTATATCGGCATGACTTCCGTCTTGCCCGGTTTCAGGTTGATTTCAAGCCGATAGTCCTCCACGAATGTCGCCACGACATTTACAATCTGTTGAAGCTCCGTGACACTATGCGCAATTACCGCAACGTCGTCGGCGTAAAGCAGGGTCCGTATGTCTTCGATGCGGTTGAGGTCCTCGATCTCCAACTCTTTCGCGATTCGGACCGTTAGCTCATCCATGAAGACGTTGAACAGCGACGGTGACAACGGCGACCCTTGCTGAACTCCCATCTCTTCCAGCACTTCACCAGTGAGTTCGCCATCGACTAGCACTCGCGATGACGTTCTTCGGTAAAAACGCCGCAGAATGCGATAGAACTTGCCCTGTACCCCCATCTGGGTTAGCCTCTGAAACAACCCGGCCCGCCAAACCGTAGGGAATGCCTTTCTCAGATCCACGAACAAAACGAAAGAACGGAGGCCAGCTTGTTGTCTAAGGCGCAGACGCTCTTTAAGGACAAAAATCTGGTCCCCCGTATTACGTTTTGGCCGGAACCCACCCTGCTCTGGGCGAAGCCTGCCCGGCTGATCGATGAAAGCCGTAAGCCTCGCCGCCATAAGGGACAGATACATCTTACCCAGACAGCTCAGAATCGCGATGTCTCTCCAATTTTCCTGATCGGTTGTGTCGCCTCCTTTTGGGATATTGACGGATGTCGATGAGATAGACCCGGTAGAACTACTGACAGGTAATGGAGAAAGGGAGTTGAGTAAGTCAGGAAGAGCTAGGCTGACTGTGATAGATGGGAAAGGAAGGCCTAGAGCAGTAGAAAAGAAGATGTTACTCGACACTACCTTACCAGTTAGCATAGTCTCTACAGGACAGATGGACCACAGACACAACAGATCAGTCATCCACCAAAACGGACAGTTAGTAATACTCAAACACCCCATCCACATTAACGAGAGTGACATATTAGTAAGGGGAAGATTAACTAAGAGTATGATATATAGATGGGATGACGAATATGATGAACCATTGAAAGTCAACGAAAGATATGATCCTTTCGCAACAAGGGGGTAGAAGGGGAGGGAAGCCCCACAAATGAGAACAAAAACAAGACAAGTAAGCATGAAGTAAATAAGATAGAGAAAGAATTACACGTAGATATAGTATTATATGAAGCTTACCCCAGAAAGTCAGACAAACCTAGAAAGATAGGAATCAAGCTTTTTCACTATGCCTGTGGGCATTATGGGTTAACAAAGATGCGCCTATTGGCAAAAATTTTGAACATTAAGTTAGTTGGTGACGAGATCGATGTGAGATTTTGCGAATCTTGCATGATAGGAAAGTCTAAACGTTTGCCACGTTTTGCAGTTAATACAATAGAAAGAGCCCAAAAGCCAGGTATAA
>WBZZ01005046.1:2500-20000 GCA_019918135.1 Paulinella micropora
CACATACCCATCTATCATCAAAACAGTGTTAAATTGCCATCATCAATAAAACAAAAAAAAACTAGTTGTTGCTTGTTGGTTTTTTTGATTTTTTTTCAACTGTTTCAAATTGTTTAGAGCCGGCTTCCTCAATTTACCCAGAAAGTTACTCAATGATATTTTTAATCACAATTGTGCCAAAAAGTCGACAAATTTGATCATCGGAGACATAAATTGCCACTCACAAAAAAATCCCCACATCCTATGTGCCCTGCGGGCCGAAGATTTCGGGTCCGGCAGAGCCGAGGTGTAATAGATGTAGTCAGAGGGTGTTTTGGGCCCGATAACAGCAGGGTGCCAGTCAACATTATGTCTACTGGAAACATGGACCACAATCACCACAGATCTATCATTCACCAGAATGGGCAACTACTAATCCTAAAACACCCCATAAGGATTAAGGAGAGTGACGTGATCGTGAGGGGGAGACTTACGCCTGGCATGCTCTATCGCTGGGACAATGAAAAGGACAAACCCCTCAACATAAACGAACGTTACAACCCCAAAGTGAAAGAGAAGAAGAAGAAGACGGGGTAGACGGGGCGGGAATCCCCAAAGAGAGAGAAAGTGAGAGCAAGCAAGCGAGAGTAAGTGAGAGCAAACAAGTGAGAGTAAGTGAGAACGAGGAAGCTAGAGGCAGCGTTTTATACGCTATGTATTCTGAGAAAGGTAAGAAGGGTAAACCGATTGACATTTATGTCATACATCAGTGTAGTGGTAATAAAGCATTACCAAAGACCTATGCATTAGGCAAGGCCATTGGTAGAAAATTGACAGGAAGCGAGGATAGTGTTAGATTTTGTGAAGCCTGTATGATGGGGAAAGCTAAAGTGTTACCCCGATTTAAGGTTAATAGAATTAGGAGAGCGAGTTACCCTTGTGAGATTTTACATGTAGATACTTCCGGACCTTGGGCGGTCATGTCAATTCACGGTAAATTTTGCGTTACAGACGATTTCTCGGGGTACATCAAAGATTATTATTTACGTTACAAGAACGAGTTTGTAGACTGTTTGAAGCAAGCGGTAGCGTGGTTTGAAAGGCAGACAGGGAAGAAAGTCAGAAAGATCACTTGCGGCAATGAGTTCGATGTCCCAACTGAAATTATAGAGTGGTGGAAACCCCTACAATTCATTTGGAAGACTAGTGCTCCAGGTGATAAAGATGGCAACCCCATAGCTGAGAAGGTCAACGACATCACAGCCGGACCAGCCCGGGCCATGCGATATGAGGCTAACTTACCACCCCAGTTTTGGGCGGAAATGGAACACACAGCCACAACCTTGCACAACATTCTACCAGCCAAGACAGGACCTAGGAAATGAACCTCACCTTTTGAACAATGTCTGGGCTACAAGCCAGCTATCCGACAACTTAAGCCTATAGGATGTTTAGGCGTAATGTACATAGGAAAGCAGGTAGGCAAAGGCAACTATAGGGGAAAACGCGTGATGTTACTTGGATACGATGTATTTAAGGAACTATACCGAGTTTGGGATGGTCGTAAGGTCATCACTAATGTGCGTAATGTACGCTTCAACCCCAATGTAGTTGGCAATGTGTACCTGAAGCAGTGGGGGGGGGGGGGGGGGGGGCAACGCCAACCCCGCGCTGCCGACCCCGCCTCGCCGCGCTGTCGCGCGGCAAGGCGGGGTCGGCAGCGCGGGGTTGGCGTAGGGGGCCCCTTTGCAGTTTATGACACTTAATTAAACACAAACACTGTAGTTTTATTACATCTAATTTTACAAAAATACTAGAATTTTATAAGAGAATACTTGCTATAAATTGAAACTCAAGTATCAAAGAAACTAAATACAAATAATGTTAATAAATAATATTTTTCTTTTAGTACGGGAATATAATCAATTATATTTGAAGAAGTTATAATTAATTATATTTTACTTAAATTGCCTAGCGGGCAGGGGGTTGGTGTAGGGTGCCACTTTCCAGTTTATGGAACTTACAGTTTTAATAACCAACAAATACCTGTCAATACTTTGATACAGTGGAAACAGGAGGCTCATTTAAAGTTTAATACATTTACTTTACGCATACACAACTTTAATAAAGAATACTTGCCACAGGTAGAGATGTATTATAGCAAATTATATTAATAATTATAAACAGAGAAAACTTTGACAAAGTTTCCGAAATTTTTTCCACAAGAAATGGCGACTTTTTTACAACTTCAAATGCTTCGTTAAACTTTGTCAAAACTACTAAAAATAATTTAAAATCGCTTGTAAATTCTAAATCAGGGTGGTCTGAAGAATTTAACTGTATATGTTTGATTATTTTTAAACCATGCACTTAACTTTTTTTTTAGGGCCCAAAAACATATGATTTATCAACTGTCATAACTTGTAGTTGTTACGTTTTCAACTGCTGTTCACAGATCAATTTATCATGAGTCAAGTTCCCTTTACCTGTTAGCTTTTGGAAATGTTAACTATTGCCTTTTTTCCCCATATCTACACTTTATTTCCCTAGACCGCTTTTTCCTGTCCCAGTCATATGAAATAATAATGATAGGTAAAATAGGCATCTACGCCAGGTAAAGTGGCAGTCTTCCGTCCTTTTCACTTTATTTTTTCCAGACTGACTTGAACAACCCCAACTCAGTGCTACACAACTCGTGTTCCACTTGAAATATTCTCGTTAGTTCTCAGAATTTGCATTGTTCCGCAAGGGGCAAGTAGTGTGTCAAGTAAGCATGCTGAATAAACTGGAATTGACCATCACAGCGTCTTTTGGTACCTTTCCTGATCTCGGAAGTATTTTGAGATCAATCAAGTTGACAGCCGTGTATGTATTCAATTGATTGCCGGTTGGTAATTTCCTCACAGGAGGCTAGTCAAGACTTACAGTCTCAGCCGAATTGAAAATGAAGTGGTACGGCCAGTCAGAACATCGTTGTAGATATGGGGGAAAAAAGGAAGCTGACAGAGTAAGTCCAATTTAACGTTAAATAGTATTCGTGGTACTTGAAAAACCAGTGTAAATAGGTTGGTAGTAGGTCATGAAGATCTTTCTAGGTTGGGTATTGGAGGTATAATTCGATTCCTCAGTAAGTTATTAGTCCCCCGGCTAGTTAGGCCGGGAGCCTGCAGGGCGGGGGGGGGGGGGGGGACTCTCAAAAAGGAGAGCATAGGTAAGATAATTATATGGTGAAGTCAGATAGTGTTAGACTCTCATAGGGCAATGGGCTATATAGCCAGAAGTGCAGCCAACCAGGAGACTATGCAATACCGCAGCCAGGAGACATCAAGGGTATAGATCCGCGCATACAGCATGCAGGCACATACGGCAGAAATGATATAGTACATTTCCAGTTCTATATAGCAGAGGAGGGTAAGGACGGGGTGGGGGAGAAGGGGAAGACGAAGAGGACTAGAGAAAGTGAAGATGCAGGAAAGCAACCACCAGCGAGCTCGAATGAGGGTCCTGCTGCCAAGCGACAACGTAGTACACGTGGCCAACAGAATGGTTGATTATTTGTTACTGGTCGGGCCGTAATTTCTTTGCTGATTCCACGTGGTTAAAAAATGGTTTGCAACCACGATTATGATTAAAGAATCTGTTTTTGCTTCTTATTTTCTTAGCTTTTGAACTATCGAACGTTATACAATGCATCTCGATAAATAATTTGATCGAATTTTGAGAAAATTTCAACATCTTTGAGACACACAGAGTTTGCCGGAAAACAGTCCCTTAAGGGCAGCTGAACAAGCAAATAAAAATTCATTTTTAAAACAATAGACGGTCCTACAGCTCCTAAATTGGTTGGGGGAGTCCTAAAACTCTATACCTTCAAATCTACGTAGTTTTTGTTGAAAAATCACACGAACTCCAAAAGAAAAATGGTCAAAACTTTTTTGACATTCCGACATCTTGGACTTGCATGCCTCCAGGAATGAAGCAGGCTCATCCCATTCTCAATATTCTTGTATCTATCGTAAGTATATGTCAGTGAGACATGATTACACTAAAAAAACTGTAGGAGCAAGGTCCAGGAAAAAACGTATAGGCATGTGTAGGTCAGACAGGTGAAGTTGTGAAAACCGACTTTTTGGTTTGTAGCTTCTAGACAAAATGAACAAAAATCCTTTGGTGGAGCTTTAGTTTATGGTTGTGGAAGACGATTTCAATACTTAAAATTCTTAAAACTGATGAATACTAAGATGTATATGGCCCCAAAACCAGAAAAATGCTGGTTTTGTGATTTTGAGTTTTTGTATTCCATAGACATTTACAAATAACACAAAGTTGGAGAAATACGTTTAATGATAGTACAAAACGATTCACCTATTCATCTGTGCAAGAAATAATACTCAAACTACGAAATGTGAGATTTTCGTGTTTCGACAACAAAAATTAGATGGTTTTCTCCTAGCTGGTTTGTAGCCTACAAGTAAAAGTATTAAGAGATATTTCGTACAAGTAATCAAAAACACTCGTTACTATGTATATACTTGGATAGCTTTAACATGCTTTGTGGTAAAAGATAGCTGATACACTCAGGGAACCCTTTCCTCTGGCATCTTTTCCTAAACCGGAAAAATGCCAGTAACGGAACTAAAAATAGAAGTTAAACTTGAAGTAAAAACTTGAAGTATTGATATGTTTAACACAATATTAACGATATATAATTCGGTCCGGTACGGTATTCATTCCTAGTCCGGCTCGGACTATGATAAGACACACTCGCTGCCACTGGAGTAAAGCTTGGCCAGCTTTCCTGCCTCAAAAACTTATAATACTACGTGACCTAACAAACTACTGAGGTTTACGTCGCCGAGTCGTGAGCACAGCTCACATGCCCTGCAGACCTAGCCCTTGCCTTTTCCGCCGCTAACCAGCACTAGTATTAATATTAAATTTAACCTTATGCAAAGGGGCGAGCACGGTCACTCGTGCTGCGGGATACTTATCTGGGTGCGAGTAACTCGGCATGACACGCTTGGGCCGGTGGCAGAGTTGGCCCGGTATACCTCCAAACCGGAGGAGTTCCCCTTTCAAGAGGCGGAACAGGTGATGCGTTACCTTCAGGGTACGGCCAGGCGGGGAATCCGATTCTACCAAAAGGAGAGCACTCGCCTGACATCATATCCTGATGAGAATTGGAAGGGAGATTGGGGTGATCGACGCGCCCGACTTGCGGTGATCCATTTCATGCTAGGGGGTTCGGTGAACCCAGTGTGCATGAAACGCACCATTACGGTGGAACTACCGAAGCCGCGTGGACCGCGGGGAAAGGAAAGGCGGGAGAAGCTGTTGGCGAAGCAGCCGCTGCTGCAAGCAGAAGCGGTAGGCACGTTGCCGCCCCCAGAGGAAAAGATGCAGGAGGGTCATGCGCGAATGGAGGCGCCTCCGGAAGAATCGGCCTGCGAGGCCGAGATCTACGCGCTGGATGCGTGTCTACATGGCCAGGAGAAGATGGCAAACTTCATTAATGGGATCGCAGAAGGAAAAGTGGCCAAGGATATGGCCAAGCAAGGGTGGGAGAAACCACCTGTGGTATACGAAGACAACAAGGGGGCCATCGATCTGGCTACAACCAACATTTATCGGCAGAAGCTAGATCACATTGATCTGCGCTACAAGTATGTCAACGCCATGATTCTGGCCGGAAATGCAATGTTGGAGAAGATCGGTTCAGCTGACAACTACGGTGACGTCAACACTAAGCGGCAGCGGGGACAGAAGTACTTGAAACTGATCGAGAAGATTGCGCAACAGTGATCGGTGAGGCGCCTGATAGGACCTTTTGTGTAGTGACAGTTGGTATTAATGCCATCAAGGGCTTGAGAAGTGAATTAGGTGATGGGATTAATACAACCGGTACATATATACGTTAGTTAATATTATTAGTTCATAGTATGGAAAAATGGATATTTACGGGTGTGGGTGGCATTGGTGGCACCAATGCCAATATGCCCTGTATGGATATATTTTATTTTATTTTATGACTTAGTTAGTGACCTGCATCAACTGTTTCGTTTGTTTGGCGGGCTTTTGTCTGTATTGATTGAATAACCTATTAAAGGACGTTTGCGTTGGACAGGTAACTTCGACGTACTGTTTAAGCCGTAATTATGATTGATTTATATGTGCGGTAACATTTTACTAAGTCATAATTAGTAGTAACGGTAATGGGTAATCCAAGTCAATTGTGCACGTTACGCTTTTACCATTGTGCACCGGACAATATTATTGAGCGTCAGTTACTGCTAGTCACGCACTTAGACTAGTTAGCTCTTCTGCAGTTCAGTTCTGCGTTTATGTCTTCGGATTAAAGTGGCTGTGAGCAACCTGGCTTTTAACGAAGTCTCCCGGCAAACCGCAAGTGAAAGGACTTAAGGTAAGGTCAGTGAGTGACCGGTTTATACCTAATCATCGGTCATGAGCCGTTGGGATAGTGGTTCATCACAGCAATACACAAACTGGAAATAGTTCTTATCTCACGCACCCGTCTATGACGGCGTCACAGAACATCTTCAAGGATTTTACTATCAGCTAGAGGAATATGCTTACGGTATTAGTACAATTCTCGGGGACATGGTTAAAGACACATTTCTCGATGACGTAGCTGCTAAGAAGAAATACGGATGGGATTTAAGTCGTATGAGAGCAGCAGAGGAAGCAGATGAACCAAGAGAACCGACTGAAGAAGATTCACCAGACGTGAGTGAAGAGAGTGAGGAAGAAGACAAAGCACAGTCAGGAGACGCATCATCCTCATGAACATCATCTCACACAAGACGACGAGACCCAAAGAAGAAAACACTAGAGAAGCCGAAAGATTATGCGAAATGGAGTAATGAGCAGAAGGTAGCTTGGGAGGAAAAAGCGAAGAGAAGAGCGAGACGAGCACAAACGAGAGCAGTGAAGAGCGTACACAGGCTCCGGAAATTTGTCCGTATTTTTTCTTGACAATGCCGACTTTATCGAACGGATCTTGAGCATTACGGCTTCTGAGATATGCGACAACCTTATAGTTAGAGAATGCAGTGGTGATGAGTAGCTGAAATAATTTACATCGCTGCAAATATTTTTGCTCCCTCTTGTATGCTATCTTCGTCACAGATATTTGGAGGAAAAGAAGTTCAGAGAGAGAGCTCCTAGAAAGAACGAAGACGTAGACGCCTGGCTCACTAGGTATCTACTGAAGAAAGAATGGCTTGAAAAGCTAAGAGGAGAGAAGTTCGAAGAAGACGAATCAACAAACCGGTTGCTAGAGAAGCGAGTACGCACCCAGCCTATGGTGCTAAATACTTTGCTGATCACTATCGCATGGCACCAGCCATACGACCCAAGCACAACGACATAGTCGAGGCAGCTAGGGAGGTTTACGTGCTTTGGGATGCAACCAACAGACAGAAGAAGTATGAGAAAGGGAAGTGTAGTAGTAAAGCAGATGGAGAAGCAGCAGTTTTATTGCTAGCAGGAGAAGAAGAAGAGGAGGGAAGGAAGAATGGGAAGAGCAAGTACAAACACAAAGGTGAGTACGGGGGCAAGCAGGATGGGGTAGTAACAGAACGGAAGGAATGGTGGCTCACTGCAGTTTGTTATAACTGCAGCGAGACTGGACACACTAAACGCTTTTGCCCTAAGCTTGCTAAGTCTAACAGCTCTCGTCGCACCCATAAACCCCACAACCCGCCCCTCCCAAATCAGAAACCCAAAGCAAAGGTAGTAAGTTTCGTAAGAAAAAGGATAAAGGGGTGATTCTGATAAGAGGTGAAAAGGGTGAGGAAAACGAAGGAGGAGAGGGAGAAAACAACAACACAGAACAAGACGACAGTTCAGAGGAGGAGGATTATGAACTGATTGTCATGGAGGAAGAGGAAGAACAAGAAGAGGGCAACACAGCCCAAACAGGAGAGGAAACGGAAGGGGAGGATAGTGAAACAGGGGTTCAAAAAGAGAACGACACTGAACAACCCGAAAGAGTTCGTGAGGGGGGGGGGGGGGGTTAGAATGTCGAGCAGCTCCCAGACTCGCTACTCGCTCGGAGGCATTCCCCCATCCAACCCCTCACCATCCACTCTCACTAGTGAACAACGCCTCAACCCTTCGTCAACAACCCCTCCCAACCGACCCCCTCCACAGCACGAGAGTCTCGTGCGAGAACATTCCTCGCAACCCTCTAAAAAGGAGAAACCGACGAAACCGAAACCGACACCGCAATCTCTCCTTCAAACGAAAGAGACAAACAAACACAAGACACCACAAACAATCACCCCCATCAAACAGACACCCAATCCCAAACGAAACACAGTCCAATGTGTAGGGAAGAACTCAAAGGGGAAGCGGTGTGGTGTGAAATAAGGAGAAAGTGGGAGCATAGGTAAGGCAGGCAGTATGAGCAAGAGGTTGCAGTATGCTAGTCTGTGTGGTTATCACTACAAGCAGGACCCACAATTCCCAGATGTTGATCTGGAACAACCCCCATTATGCCGCCCACCCCCCACCAACGAGTACCCAAGTGAAGAGATGATGAAAAGATTGAAGAGAGAGAGGGAGAGCAAGGGGGCGAGAGCACAGCAACTTTCGCAAAAAGACTCGGCAATACCCGGACAAAAGGACAAGGTAATTCCCGCTCAAAAACCCGAGTCAGTCATCAAACCGGAAAACCCGCGAGAAGAAAAATTCATGGCTGACTGTGCTGATATGCCAGATTTTCAAGCGCGGGCCGGGGAGGTCAAGGCAGAGATAGAGGCTACAAGAACAGTGTCTGTGCGACAGGGGAAAATAGCTGAAGGCAAGGCATGGCCTCCGTCACAACCCTCTCAAGGTCCGTCCCCGGTAGATAGATTGGACGAGGATAGACAGGAGACACAAACAACACCCACTCCAAAGCACAACTTGCACAACTCCACGCGTCAACAATGCACAACTACGGAGGGGAGCAGTAAAAAGAGGGGACACAGTGGCAAAGTGATTAGCTTTGAGGATATAAAGAAGCTAGCCGAGTCATTGCATACGTGCATCATGGATGAGGAGACAGGTGATGTTGTGAAGGTGAAAAGAGAGAATGGAGTGAGGGTAGCTGAGACGGACAACCTACTGACAGACGTATTTTGGGCGATAAATGACGTGTTTTTGCCGCATGCTGCGGGTACTACGCCCATAGCAAGAGAGTCAGTGAGAGAAGCACGTTTGGAAGCAGCATCAGAGGAGTCAGTCAAGAAAGAGAGAGCGATTTGGGATTGTCAGATGAGACACAGTGAAGGACACCCGAGATCCCAAAAGACAGAATTACAGCGTTTGATGGTTGTGCTGTCGAATGGATTGAAAGACCTAACTGTGAAAGATGGGTTATGTTACGAACCGAACGGCAAGTACAGTGAGTTCTATACAGAAATGCTATCCGTGATGGACTATGGTATTCTTGACCTAGCATGCAACCACAAAAATGCTTTACGGAGCAGTTAGTGGAGTCAATGCCTCACTTAACCCAGATTCACAACAAGGTAGTGGCAGAGGGATCGTTGAATGCGTATTTACGCAAGTTACACTCGGACGACGCATACCTATTCTTTACACCAAAGACAGCAGCTAGAAATAAGGCAGCATTCGATGCGAAAAGAAGGGAGATAGACGGAGCGTCAGAAGAAGACGATGAAGACCACGGAAACACAGAGGACTCTATGGATTCTGAACAGATGAGAATAGAGAGATCACTCCCAATTTCGTACAGAGATTACAAAGAGGCGAGGGAAGAATACGATTGGATGCACAAGGAACGATACAACGAAGAGAGAGCTGAGAACGAAGAGAAGGAAAGAAAGGAAAGAGAGGCGAGCAAGAAAGAGAAAGAGAAAGAGAAAGAGAAAAAGAAAGAAAAGGAGAGCTCGGAAGATATCGAGCATAACCTGATGGTAGCAGAAGGAAAGGGAAAAAGCAAGAAAGAGAGAATGATAGTGCAAGATAGTGGATCGTCACGAGACATAGCTTGCACGACAGCTATATTGAGCAACCTCTCTGATATTGTCCCAGTCAGTCTAATCACTGGAAACGGAGAAAGTGTAGTGAACCAGAAGGGAGAAGCGAGATTGACCCGTGTAGATGGGACAGGAAAACCCGTGATGGTAAAGAAAGAGATGTTGTACGACCGAACGGTGCCTGTGAACATAGTTTCACTGGCAGCATGGATCACTTTTACCACAGATCTGTTGTTCACCAGAACGGACAGTTGCTTATCCTAAAGCACCCCATAAGAGTGAAAGAGAGTGACGTGATAGTCAGGGGGGGAATGACGCCTGGAATGCTATACCGATGGGACACGGAATATGATGAACCCCTTGACATCAACAAACGATTTGAATCCAAGATGAAGGTAAAGAAATCAAAGGCGGGGTATGCGGGGAGGGAACCCCCAAGGAGAGAGAAAATAAGAAAGAAGTAGCTAAAAATTGCGAGAATAGAGAGAGTAAGGGATGTGTGTTATATGCTATGTATCCAGAGAATAGTGCAAATAAGAAGCCCGTAGACATCTACGTCATGCATCAGTGCAGCGGGCATAAGGCTATAAAGAAGACCTATGCATTAGGCAAGGAATTGGGCCGCAAAGTTGTCGGCGATGAAGATTTAGTTAGATATTGTGAAGCTTGTATGATGGGTAAAGCTAAAGAATTGCCCAGATTTAAGAAATAAGATTAGGAGAGCTAGTTCTGCGAGTGAGATTTTGCACGTAGATACAGCCGGACCATGGGCAGTAATGTCCATCAATGGCAAGTACTACAAGTTTTGTGTAACAGACGATTATTCAGGTTATATCTTAGACTTTTACTTAAGACACAAGAACGAGTTTGTAGAGTGTCTTAAGCAGGCAGTAGCGTGGTTTGAACGACACACCGGTAGGAAGGTCAAACTTGTCACGTGTGACAACGAATTCGTTGCCCCCGTGGAAGTAATCGAATGGTGGAAACCATTGCAATTTATTTGGAAAGTTTCAGCACCAGGAGACAAAGACGGAAATCCGATAGCTGAAAAAGTTAATGACATAACAACAGGGCCAGCTAGGGCTATGCGATATGAAGCTAACCTTCCACTTAAGTTTTGGGCAGAAATGGAACACACCGCTACCACACTACACAACATATTGCCAGCTACAACCGGACCACGTCAAGGGATTTCACCCTTTGAGCAGTGTTTGGGTTACAAACCTGCAATTCGGCAACTGAAACCAATAGGATGTATGGGAGTAATGTATGTCGGAAAGCAAGTTGGCAAAGGAAACTATAGGGGAAAACGTGTAATGCTCTTGGGATACGACGTTTTCAAAGAGCTTTACAGGGTTTGGGATGGTCGCAAGGTCATATCGAACGTACGTAACGTGCGTTTCAACCCCCATATAGTTGAAAAAGATGCACACCCACCCAGAGGAGTACAATGGGACGATGAATCTGAGGGGGAGAGTAGCAATGCAGAACAGCTTGAGCAAGCGGAGACAGAACCGGAACAGAAAGGTCAGGGGGAGTCAGAAGAGCATGAGGAAAAACAAGGAGTTGAGGACGACACTGGTCCAGATTCCGGTCTTCCCATTGACTCTAACGAAAGCCAAGTTGTTGATCAGGACGACGGGTTAACACCCATCGAATCGCTTAGTGCGCAGGACCCTTCAGCTAGTCACCCAAGCCGGAGATATAGGGAAGGAGAAGCGCCAAACAAGGGCCTTACATGGGAGCAAAGTGACAAAATCACGACAGCTAACATAGTGAGAGGGAAACGAGAAAGAAAGGAACGGACGGCAGCAAAGCCGGACCCACAACCAGTCACAACTAAGAAGGTGGTCAAGGAAAACACCTCATTAGAAAGTGTCAAGGTAGTTGTACCAGCGGTAGCTTTTGGTGAACTATGGGCGAAGGAAGAGTATGGAGACAGTTGGCAAGAAGCTAAACGAACCGGTAAAGTTTTGAAACCATGCGAGAAAGGTGATAGACTTAAAGTTCGCAAACAGCCCAAGCCAAGTCACTTTGTATCTTTTGATGATGGACTAGTTGAAAAGATGTTAGACAGTGAAATCAAAAAGTATAAAGTAAACCCAATCCATCCACCCGGTGAACTAGAAGACGCCAAGTCGTCTGAGGAAAGCGTACTAGGAGAGGATAGCAGTGAGGTTTTACTCTACCTCACACTACGTGTGCCAAAAGAGATAGTCGATGAAGGGCTAACAGCAAAGGAGTTGAAAGAAGGCATGGATAAAGAGATAGAGGCTCTTAAGTCTTTTAACACCTATACCTGGGTGAGCCCCAAGGAAGCAAAAGAGAAGGGAGTGTCGAAGATAGTAAGATTGACATGGGTACATAAAGTCAAGCTTGATGATAAAGGACGAAAGTTTGTCAAGTCACGATTAGCTTTGAGAGGAGATATGCTAGAACCAGGAGTCAGCTATAATCCAGATCAGCTATTTGTACCTTGTGCAGCTCATCGATCACTACTTTTCTTAGCTAAGATAGCTGCTTGGCATGGTCACAAGTTGTATGGTATAGACTTCAAAAATGCTTACTTGAATGCTAGAATGAATGATCCTGTTTACGCTTACGCCCCAGATGGTTTAGACAGGGAAGGTCATGATGGCATGATATTAAGGATAGATGGAGCTCTGTATGTTGCCCCACAGGCAGGCAGACGTTGGTATGAAATCTTGGCCCCAAAGTTAGAAGAGTTAGGATTTCGATTGCTAGACGCAGATCTATGTATGTTCGTTGAAAAAGACAAACCCATAAGAGACGCAATGATTGGCATATTTCATGTAGATGATCTAATCTTTTCGGCGCCTAACGAACGTACGTATGATAAGTTTGCAAGCCAACTAGAAAAGTTCTATCCCCTAAAACGATTAGGTATAGCCAAAGAGTTTAAGGGTATAGAAATAGAACAGGAAGGAGATCGCATTTTACTACATCAGACGAGGTATCAGAAACAGATTTTGAAAGACGTAGGATATGCAGACGCACGCCCGCTAAGCACGCCTAGCGCAGAACAGGAGCCAGAACCTATGTTGGAATCTAGTGCACTTAGGAAGCATTCCATTCCTAGCTTAGTTGGAAAGTTACTGTTTTTGAATAAGATGACTAGACCAGATGCAGACCAAGCTTTGAATGCAGCTAGCGTTATGCAGACTGTTGACGTCGGAGTGACTTATGCAATGTTGGGACGAATTTTTCGGTACTTAGTGAATTCATTTCGAGGTATTGCATTTCACGGGCCGAAATCATCGCAAGAAGCAAGGACATATCCCGGAATTACTCTATGGCCTGATGCGGCACATAAAGTGTGCAAGAAGACAGGAAAGTCTCGTACAGGGTATATAGTTCTATGGGGAGGTGACCCAATTGCATGGTTATCGAAACGACAATCACGGATTGCATTAAGCTCGAATGATGCGGAAATCTTCGCAGCAGTAGAATGTATTCGTGAAGGGTTAGCAGTTAGATATATAGCGGAGGAATTAGGAGTAGCACAGAAAAGCCCACTAGAATTATTTGAGAACAACGCACAAACTATTTTAGCGGCAGGAGAGGAATGTCAGGGTCACGCACTAAACATCTAACACTTGAACTACATTTCATGCATCACGCACAACGTGATAAAGAAGTAAGGTTTGTAAAAATAGGAACTAAGAAACAGATAGCAGATGTATTAACTAAACATGTACCTAAGGACCAATTTGAGTACTTGGTTAGTAAATTCATGATCACTCTTAAAACATAAACCTTCTTAACGGAAAATCCGCAAATTTCCGCTGAATTCACTCATGATGTTCTTTTGTGTGAGTGTGAGTCTTTTCTTTGCAGGCGATATCTCTATATAGGCGTCCATTCGGGAGGAGACGATTGATTCCGTCGATTTGAATTCGAGCGCAGTTGAAGCGCGTGACCTCAAGTCACCATCGATCAACGCGGCAAGAGCGGAATGGAGGAGGAGGACGAGGCAGTCAGCTCAGTTGTCGAATCGCGAACGGGCATACTACAGTTATTAACGTTTATCGTGGGCTGGTTATAGTAATTAGTTGTAATCGTAATTCACACGCGAAGAAGCAGTCTTACAAGATTGCTATTATTTTGGTGGACGTAATTGTTACTCTAATTTGTAAGTTCGTGTCATGTCGTTATCGTACGAGCCTTTTACATCAGTTTAATTGATCTACTTGATCGAGATGCTTTTCAGCAAGGAATTGGTGATTCATATGGATCACTACGATTTACGATTTTCTACGTTTTGCGGCGCGTTACTACAGTACATATTAGTATTAAGCTCACCAGATGTAACAGGGTATTGTGCAGTCACATCACAGGACAATTGACTTTGAATTAAGGGGGAGCGTTGGACAGGTAACTTCGAGTACTGTTTAAACCGTAATTATGATTGATTTATATGTGCGGTAACATTTTACTAAGTCATAATTAGTAGTAACGGTAATGGGTAATCCAAGTCAATTGTGCACGTTACGCTTTTACCAGTGCACCGGACAATATTATTGAGCGAGTTACTGCTAGTCACGCACTTAGACTAGTTAGCTCTTCTGCAGTTCAGTTCTGCGTTTATGTCTTCGGATTAAAGTGGCTGTGAGCAACCTGGCTTTTAACGAAGTCTCCCGGCAAACCGCAAGTGAAAGGTAGGGTAAGGTCCGTGAGTGACCGGTTTATACCTAATCATCGGTTTGGAGCTGGTTAGATAGTCAACCGGGGACGCCTGGGAGACGTTAAACCTGCTTTTAGTGAATAACTTCTATTCTGTCAACTTCTTAAGAAACTTGAACTGATGAAACGGTTCCAGTTTGCGTATTGCTGTGATGAACCATTTTCGCAGCGGCTCAGCATAACCGTTGATTGGTATATATATAAACCGGCCACTCACGGACCTTACCCTACCTTTCACTGCGGTTCGCCGGAAGACTCCGTAAGAAGCCAGGTTGCACACAGCCGCACTTTAATGCGAAGGCATCAATTCAGAACTGAACTATATAATACCAGACACTGCAGCAAGCTAAACTAAAGACGGTGTTCGAGTAACTGTCACCTGACTGCTACTCTATGTTATGGTCCAGTACAAAATAATTAAATAGTGTATTAGTAACGGGCACAATTGAGTGACAGTAGGCTATGAACTATTCAATAACCGCCGCCGTTACTCAGTCCTAATTGTGACTTAATAAAAATACTGGCCACTTACAGAAATGATTCAAAACTCGGACTTAATACCAACTTGAAGTTTGGCCATCCAACGCCCGGCGCCAATGACAATTACCTATTTTACATATATATTGCTGTTGACATTCAAGACAACAACAAAAATTAGTTTTTCATTTTTGTGTCAGATTTTCATTTTTGTGACAGTTTTTCATTTTTGTGACAAAAATTCAAATTTTCAAATTTAACGGTAACATTTCGCGAAAATTTACGATATTTTGCGGACGAATATAGCCGTTAATTTGAAAAATTCAAATTTTCACCCAAAATCAAAATTCCAACCAAAACTGAAATTCCAACCAAAACAGAAAAATCAATTTTTTTTGTTGTCTTGAATGTCAACAGCAATATATCACTCTAAGTGTAACGGTGAATCGAGTCAAAGCTTTGGCGGTTTGAGGGTTGTGGCGCTTAGTGACGTGTCGAGTATCGTGTATCTCTAATAAAGTAAAGTCCGACCCTCTCGTTGTCCAGTGGGGAATTATTAAAGTGAAAACCTTACCAGAAATATAATAATATTATCAATTAGTATTAATATTAAGGGCCGCTATGACTAATTACTCTCCCACTTCCTAAGGATATTACAAATGTAATATTAATCATTTAGACTACCATAACTTAGTCACCAAGTGACCTTCAATAAATTGAATGATTTCCTTTGTGCGGTCGAGATAAGAAGGGGGTCATACATAATAGGATCTTTACTGGCAAAATTAGTACATATCGGGGAGGCGAAGTTAAAAAGGCAAAGGCAAATCAAAATATGCCACCTGCATATTGATTACAAACAAACGTGTATATGATTATGAAGTTTGTAACTAATGCATAATAAGAAGTAAGTAACAGATAATCGTTACGATGATATGGTCATGATAGTTGGACCAATCCAAAAAATAGGGATCTGGGAATCTCCCGTGAAGTTTCAAAGGTGAATCATAAAAACAGAAACCTTACTTGCCACTCGACGAGCAGAGATTAACGGGAAGCGTAATACGAGAGAAATTCAACATTGAAATTAAGGGTAAAACAAAAATTAACAGATACTGATCTAAACAAAGGATTATTACAACCTTAAAGATTTCCAAGTCTAGGAGGTGGGGTCGGATTCAGCGGGAGGTGTGCCATCCGAAGACTCAGCGGCTTTTGCCGGCGAGTCAGAGTCTGATTTGGCTGGAGGAGCTTTGGAAGCGGCAGCGGCGTTGGACAAAGCAGGAGAGCCGACAGGAACAGAGGTTCCTGCGACATTAGAATCAGCCTCTGATCCATCTTTGGCAGCGGCTGTTTTGGAAGGAGCAGCCTTGGCAGCGGGCTTGTTGGTAATAGCAGGTTTGGCGGGGCCTGCCTTGGAAGCGCTGGAGGTAGAGGAAGAAGCGGCGGTGGACGAGGAAGGAGAGGTGCCCGCGGGCATTTCCCAAGGAGAGGGCCACGTTTCGACCTGTGACAAAAATTATCAGATATACATCCAGAAAGACAGACACGAGAAGATAGAAGAAATAGGGAAAGAAAGTCCAGAAGATGTATAAAGTATAGGAAGAAGAAGAGGATTAGGAGGAGGAGGAGGAGGAGGAAGAAGAAGAAGAAGAAGAAGGAGGAGGAGGAGAAGGAGGAAGAGGAGGAGGAGGAGGACGGGGAAGGGAGAAAGGCAGGCAAGGTGTTGAGGGGGAGGAGGGGGGGTCGGGGGGGTGGAAGGAAGGAAGGAATCAGCAGCAGCAGTAGTAGTAGTAGTAGTAGTAGCAACTGCAGCAGCAGCAGCAGTATTAGTAGTAGTAATAGCAGCAGCAGCAGCAGCAGTAGTAGTAGTAGTAGTGGTAGTAGTACTGTACTAGTAGTAGTAGTAGTAGTAGTAGTAGTAGTAGTTGGAAGAAGAAGAAGAAGAAGAAGAAGAAGAAGAAGAAGAAGAAGAAGAAGAAGAAGAGAAGAAGAAGAAGGAGGAGGAGGACGAGGAGGAGGAGAAGGGAGGATGGGATAATCACAAGTCTGTACCAAACGTATTTGCGTTTACCTGTGCGAGGTACTCTCGCAAGGACTTGAGTCTTTCTTCCAGCATGGCGTCGTCCACACCCGGCGGGCGTAGCTCGTGACGGCTCGACAAGAACTCTGTTGTATGGAAGCACAGCACAAGAACACTCACTGAGGTCTCTTGAACACACACACTCACCGAGAGGGAGAGAGAGAGAGAGAGAGAGAGAGAGAGAGAGGAGAGAGAGAGAGAGGGAGAGAGAGAGAGAGAGAGAGAGAGACAGAGAGAGGATATGGTTAAG
>WBZZ01005046.1:22500-27500 GCA_019918135.1 Paulinella micropora
AAGTAACCTGTGACCATATGAAACGTCATTGGAGCCAACCACTGAAATCGTGAATATAAACATCAATAGAGCCAACCACTGAAAACGTACCTGCTCTAGAGGGGGGCGTTTCTTTTTCCTAGAGACAAGCATTTTGTTAGGGAAGATAAAATCGGTCATGCAGTCATTCACATACACACACACACACACAACAGACAAACATAACACACACACTACACACGCACACACACAACAGACAAACATAACACACACACACACACACACAGCGAATACCTGTATGCATGTGCAGCAGCAAAAGTGCCATCCCTCTTATGAGAGGGCTTGGTACCATCCCCGGCAACATCCGACTGGCCCGTTTCATCATCCCCACCTTTTGCCATCGCCGACTCCATAGCGCTTTGTACCTGCAGTTAAAATTTGACCAACCTTCGTGTCCAGACACATTTCGGTTACCTCTTCGTTGGTTATCATTGGCGCTAGTACTGGCGCTTGCCCCCCCGCTGCATTCGAACCAAGACTTGGGAGTGTTGGGATAGCAGGAAGCTCTCCTTCGTGAAGTTGCTGCCCTGGCGCCGAAGGTTGTGCCTGTTTGCTTTCATTGGTCTCTGAGTTGGGCTCTGGCTCCTTTCGTTTATCGCCCACCTTTTTCTCTTCCATACTTGGCTGCTCAGACACACTCTCTTGCGCTGCCACAAGTATGCACCCTGCATCACAGTTAACACACAACTCGACCTTTAACAAACAGTCTTGTTGGAAATGTCGTTGAAGTGTGAATTCTGAATAGGGCAGGCTGAGGAGGGGGGGGGGGGGGGGGGGGGGGAATGCACATCGCAAGAAAATCTGACAGAATTCCCCTTGTCGAGGTAGGGTGGCAAAACTCTCACTCTTGACTTTCTTGTTCATTTCTGTGACACTGAGAGTTTTCGTTGCCCTCATATTTCACTTCACGTGAGGTTCCCCGGAACCCTTTGTCCAGCTTGGTTTTTTGTTTTCACGCCAAGCCTCACGCCAAACAGTCCTGCTCTTGCAACCATTGATTTTGATTTCTGGCCGGACTCTTTGCTCTGGCACTCTAATTCTGTGGTCACTTCTACACAGGGATGGTCACTTTTGTGAAAGGACCAAAATCCATGGTCATTTTGTTTGGTTCTATTCCACTATAGTTCACTACTAAGTGATAGAGCTCTTCAATAGAAGGAAAATTCAAAGCTCTTCAATAGCAGAAAAACGCTTGTTTTTTTTAGCAGAGGAGAGAATAAATTACGTCCTCAGATGAGCAGCCAGCAAAAACTATTTCTTTATTACTCTATTTCATCTTGCTCATGAAATATGATTGAGTCTATTACTTGAGATGAGTTGTGACTACTTCTTTGTCTTCAGTTCTGAGACGTGAAAATAACCATACATACATACACACATACATACATACATACATACATACATACTTACATACATACATACATACATACATATGTACATAAATACATACATACATACATACATATGTGGCATACATACATATGTATATACATACATACATACTTACGTATGTGGCATACATACATATGTACATACATACATACATTATGTACATACATACATACATACATACATACATACATACATACATACATGCATGCATATGTACATATGTACATATGTATGTCATACATACATATGTATGTACATACATACATACATACATGCATACATACAAACAAAATAAGTAAATACATACATACATACATACATACATAAATACATACATACATACATACATAGATAGATAGATACATACATACATACATACATACATACATATGTACATACATACATACATACCATACATACATACATACATACATACATACATACATACATACATACATATTTTACATACATATGTTACATATGTTACATACAACATACATACATACATACATACATACATACATACATACATACATATATACGTACGTACGTACGTACGTACGTACGTACATACATACATACATACATACATACATACATACATACATACATTAAAACCAGACATACATACATACATACATACATACACACATACATACATATGTTACATACATATGTTACATATGTTGCATACATACATGCACATACATACATACATACATACATACATACATACAAACATAAATACATACAAACATAAAT
Organism: Paulinella micropora; assembly: GCA_019918135.1. Lineage (NCBI taxonomy): Eukaryota > Cercozoa > Imbricatea > Euglyphida > Paulinellidae > Paulinella > Paulinella micropora. Next base: position 24,694 of record WBZZ01005046.1, read on the forward strand.
TCATACATACATACATACATACATACATACATACATAACATACATAACATACATAACATACATAACATACATAACATACATAACATACATACATACATACATACATACATACATACAATACATACAATACATACAATACATACAATACATACAATACATACAGACATACATACAGACATACATACAGACATACATACAGACATACATACAGACATACATACAGACATACATACATACATACATACATACATACATACATACATATACATACATATACATACATGCATACATACATACATACATACATACATACAGACATACATGCATACATACATACATACATACATACATATGTACATATGTAACATACATACATACATACATACATACATACATACATACATACATACATACATACATACATACATGCATGCATAAAAAAATCTTAAAACATGCATACATACATACATATATACATACGTACATACATACATACATACATACATACATACATATATGCATGCATAATATGTACATACATACATACATACATACATACACACATACATACATGCATGCATGTAACATGCATGCATTACATTACATTGCATACATGATATATATTTACATTACATTACATTACATTACCGTGGCATGACATTACAAGATCTGTTTCATTACATTACATCATATTAAATTAAATTACATTACATTACATCATATTACATTAAATGACATTACATTGCATGACATTACATTACATTATATTATATTACATTACATGATATTGCATTACATGACATGACACGACATGACATGACATTACATTACATTACATTACATTGCATTACATTAAATTGCATTACATTAAATTGCATTACATTACATTACATTAAATTACATTGCATTTAATTGCATTTCATTGCATTACATTTCATTGCATTGCATTACATTACATTACATTACATTACATGTTTCATTACATTACATTTCCATATTTAAATAAAAAGCATCCAGTTCATTCCTTTCCAAACAAATGTATTCACCTTTTGTAAATTAAAGAAAGTAGGAACCTTATATTACAAATTACATCATTTTAGAAAAGGAAGTACACGATTACATCATTATGCATTTTGCGTTATATTGTACAATACATTTTGTACATCACATATCATACTTAAACATAAGAGGTAATCTTGGCAGCAAAACTTGCATTTTGTTGTTGTTGTTGTTGTTGTTGTTGTTGTTGTTGTTGTTGTTGTTGTTGTTGTTGTTTTTGTTTTGTTTTGGTTTTTTGGTTTTTTGGTGCAAAACAAAGGTCCCTCACCCACAAGAGCACAACTTGAGGGATATGAGTATGATTGAATTGTTAATGAGAGTGGGCGACATCGTACATCATTGTGTTACATACAAAAATGCAGACTTGGACCTTCCTTGGTAATGTAATGTATGTAATGTAATGTAATGCAATGTAATGTAATGTAATGTAATGTAATGTAATGTTATGTCATGTCATATCATGCCATGTCATGCCATGTCATGCCATGTCATGCCATGTCATGTCATGTCATGTCATGTAATGCAATGTAATGCAATGTAATGTAATCTAATGTAATCTAATGTAATGGAATGTAATGTAATGGCATGTTTGTAGGTATATGTATGTTATTTTCACGTCTCAGAATTGAAGACAAGAGTAGTCACAAGTAATAGACTCAATCATATTTCATGATATAAAGTTTGCAGGATGAAATAGAGTAATAAAGAAATAGTTTTTGCTGGCTGCTCATATGAGGAGTTGTTTTTCCTCTGCTTAAAAAACAAGCGTTTTTCTTCTATTGAAGAGCTCTGATGGACACCACTTGTGTCAGTCTAGTACGGAAAGGGGTCTTTCTGATAGAACCAAATAAATGACCATGCCATGGATTTTGTCCTTTCACAAAAGTGACCATCCCTGTGTAGAAGTGACCACAGCGTTGTGCCAGAACAAAGAGTCCGACCAGAAATCAAAATCAATGGTGGTTGCAAGAGCAGGACTGTTTGGCGTGAGGCTTGGCGTGAAAACAAAAAACCAAGCTGGACAAAGGGTTCCGGGGAACCTCACGTGAAGTGAAATATGAGGGGCAACGAAAACTCTCAGTGTCACAGAAATGAACAAGAAAGTCAAGAGCGAGAGTTTTGCCACCCTACCTCGACAAGGGGAATTCTGCCAGATTTTCTTGCGATGTGCATTTTTTCCCCCAGCCCATTCAGATGTATGTATGTATGTATGTATGTATGTATGTATGCATGTACATATGTATGTATGTATGTTTTCGTCTCTTTATTTCGCACATGTTCCCGCTGCTGCTGCAGGTGCGCGACTTTACATACATACATACATATATATACATTTACATGCATACATGCATACATACATACATACATACATACATACATACCTTGCAGCAGGCGCGCGACTTGTCGTGAAGTGGGCCAGGTCGGGCTGTGCCGTGGCATATGGCACGCGCCAACTTCAATAAGGCTCGATTCGGTACATGCAACAAGACAAAAAAAAAAAAGAAAAAAGAAGAAGAAGAAGAAGAAGAAGAAGAAGAAGAAGAGAGAGAGAGAGAGAGAAAATGTGTGTGTCTGTGAGTGAGTGAGTGCACAGAGAGGTGTGAGCTAGCGAGTTGATGTTTGTCTTGTGTATGTATGTGTGTGTGTGTGTGTGTAGAGAGAGAGAGAGAGAGACAGAGAGAGAGAGAGAGAGAGAGAGAGAGAGAGAGCACAGGGAGGTGGAGCTAGCGAAGTGGCATTTGTCTTGT
>WBZZ01005046.1:40000-42500 GCA_019918135.1 Paulinella micropora
AATGGCAAGCATGGGACTGATCTCACTCATAACTTTCCAGTAATTTGATATGTTGCGGGCATTTTGGATGCAGATTGCAAGTGCTCTGTGGATGAAGCAATTGATATTGCCTCTGTCTTGATTTACGCCTGCATTTTTTATTTTGCTGTCCTTTTCTTCTCGTTCTTACCCCTAATACGGAAGCGCTTGTGGCGCTGTAGAAGTGAAAAAAAAAAATCAGTTGTTTGGTTTTTTTTCTCGATGGCACATGCTTGTTCTCCTATCTGAAATTTCCATGATTTTGAAGTTTTTTTTTTCACAGTCTTTCTTTTCTGCCTCATTTTTCCAGGTATCCTTTTCCTCCTCTGGGGGTCTTTACATAATTCTGATTCAATAGTGACAAGTCTTTTCTGCTTATACCAGGTATTTCTCACTCATCCCTACAAGTAAGTCATTAATAAGTTTTCTCTATTGTTTTTCTACTGAACGACCTTGTGAAGAACACCTGCATTTTGCAGGGCTACTATCGATATTATATTCCATGACAAGTATGCCGGCCCACCCGGTATCTTATAATAATGGCAGTGCTCTATTTTCCGGTCTGTCGGTTATCCTTGGCTTGGAGAGTACGGAGTCCCTTCTGCATTTGGTATTCCTCATTCTTCATGTCGTTAGACAGTCGTTATGTTATTAAATATTGAGTCACTGCCAGTGTAACAATGGAGTCGCTAATAAAAACATAGTTCACGGGGTATGGAAAATTTTCCTCAGTCGTAACTCAGAAATTTTTAGATATCTCCGGCAATGGGAAAAACACACAGATTCGAAGATGCGACATGTTTTATTCATGGAGAAATTTATATTTATTGATGACATTTGGATGGATATGTGCTGGGGGTATGCATTTCTTGAGTTGCTTTTGGGTTCTCATGTGTTTTGGGGGAGAGCAACTCAGCATGCTCATTAAAGAGGCCTTTATATACCGACTCCTTTCAGAATCCACCGGTCTGTCTCACACTGGCCGCAGCTACCAAAGGGAGGGAAGGCAATTTAATAAAGAGAATTCTGACAACTACAGTATATACGATACGTCGCAAAACTTAGCATAAGATATTAATAAGTGTAACGGAACATTCAAATAAGAAAGAGGGAAATGGCTAAGATAGCTCTGTGTTGCGCTTGGCCCCGCGTGGCGCAGCGCGTGGCGGCTCACCACACTCATGCCTCATCCTCCTTGAGCCGCCTCAGCGCAGTCTGGATGGCGTCCACTGCTTCTTGTCTCTGCTTGGCGCTGTCGGCCGCCAGCTGCAGCACCGGCGTGCGCAGACCGCGCGACTCGTCCACGTCCAGGAGCGTGAAGGAGTTGGGGTAGGCCTTTACGCCCACCTCCACCTGCACCTCCAAGAAGCTCTCCAGCAAGAGACTGCCTAGAGGCGCCGTGTCCAGCAAGTCACGGAACCAGTCAAGCTTGTAGGGGAAGACGATGACAAAGCGCTTGGTCCAGAGAGAGGTCATGCCCGGCAACTTGATCTGGAGAAAGGACTTGAGCAACACCTCGCGCTGCATGGCGCAGTGGTCCTCGTCCACGCGCGTGTAGCCCTTGGTGTGCTTGACCCAGCCCGCAGTGGGCTGGCCCAGCACGTTGAGCACGTCTCCGGGGTAGAACAAGGCCGTCACCTCGGCCTCGTCGTGCATGTCTGCCCGCGCCGTGCAGGGCTGCAGCACGTCCCACTCAACGAACACGTTGCGAGCCTGCGTCAGGATGTCGTCGCTCCACGCCTGTCTTCCCTCCTGTGACTCGGCGCTTATCACGTAGATGCGTCCTTCGTCCTTGGCCAGCGAGCTCTTGGCGTTGGGCTCCACGTGGAAGACAAAGAGCGCTACAGACATACAGGCGTACATATATACATACATACATACATACATACATACATACATACATACATACATACATACATACATTTACATTACATTACATACATACATACATACATACATGCATACATACATACATACATACATACATACATACATACATTTACATTACATTACATTACATACATACATACATACATACATGCATGCATACATACATACATACATACATACATACATACATACATTGTTTGGCGGCGGCGCCCGAGAAGCTGGAGCGGCGCGTGGCAACGTGATGGGCAGCGCGCACTTGTGTGTTGACGCCGACCGGAATCACGCCGAGCGGGTTGATGTGTTTGTCGCTCTTGTAGTACTCGAGTCGGTCAGGAAGCAGCACGAACCTGTACGTAACATATGCATGCATGTATATATGTATGCACGTGTGTATGTTTGTTTGTATGTATGTAATTTGACCATCGCGCTTTCCAGGCCCGGTTGATGCGGCCCTGTTTCCACAGAATGCCTTGCTTGATGGCTAGCGGTCGGCTACAGGCGTTTGCCTCAGGCAGTACGGCGTCGAGCAGGCTCTCCTGGCTGCTGCGGGGCCCGAAGAACGACGGGAAGGAAGTCTTACGCGAGTGCTTGG
>WBZZ01005046.1:47500-52500 GCA_019918135.1 Paulinella micropora
AACTATGTCAACATCAACATCGAGTCTGGGGCTAGCCAACCTGCCAATATGAGCTCCCAACTCCTCCCGGTTCCCACAAACCATGATTTATAGGCATGGGAGTGCAAAAAAAGGCCAAAAAAACAAGGAATTTACAGATTCAGGACACTCCCCTAACGCAAATATTTGCGTGAATTCCATAGAAATTATATCAACATCAACATTGAGTCTGGGGCTAGCCACCCTGTCATTATGAGCTCCCAACTCCTCCTGGTTCACACAAACCATGATTTATAGGGACAGGGGTGCGAAAAAAAACAAGGAAATTTGGCATTCAGGACACTGCCCTAACGCAAATATTTGCATGAATTCCAAAAAAATCATATCAGCATCAACATGGAGTCTGGGGCTAGCCACTCTGCAAATATGAGCTCCCAACTGCTCCTCGTTCCCACAAACCATGATTTATAGGAATAGGGGTGCGGAAATGCTGGGGGGGGGGGGGTACACAATTTTCGTTTTGCCCCTCCCCACAAATCCCCCACCCCCTTCACCAACACCTTTCAGGGATAATAATAATAATAATAATAATAATAGTGCTTCTCTGTCAATGGCTGATGCATTTCTGCACATGCGCCTCCATCGGCTCACCCGTGAGGGGAGTACGAAGAATTGACGATAAGCTCTAATGACACCCCCGCAAAGGCAGTTCCAACACTTCCAGACGGACCGGTATGTTCAATGAAAATACTGGTCCAGACGGACCGGTATGTTCAATGAAAATACTGGTGGCACCGACGGGAATCGAACTGGCGACAGGGCCCAGATGGTAGAACTTGACCACTGGGCTATCACGGTGTCCAATAATAATAATAATAATAGTAATGATAATAATAATAGTGCTTCTCTGTCAATGGCTGATGCATTTCTGCACATGCGCCTCCATCGTCTCACCCGTGAGGGGAGTACGAAGAATTGACGATAAGCTCTAATGACACCCCCGCAAGGGCAGTTCCAACACTTCCAGACGGACCGGTATGTTCAATGAAAATACTGGTCCAGACGGACCGGTATGTTCAATGAAAATACTGGTGGCACCGACGGGAATCGAACTGGCGACAGGGCCCAGATGGTAGAACTTGACCACTGGGCTATCACGGTGTCCAAATAATAATAATAATAATAATAATAATAATAATAATAATAATAATAATAATAATAATAATAATAATGGTACTACTACTACTACTACTACTACTACTACTACTACTACTACTACTACTACTAATTACTACTACTACTACAACTAACTACTACAACTACTACTACTACTACTACTACTACTACTACTACTACTACTACTACTACTACTACTACTACTAATAATAATAATAATAATAATAATAATATGTATGTATCGTCTGCCAATTGCTGAGCCAAAAGGCCATGTGCATCCAGTCCTCCATTCCATAAGGAAAGTCTCCACGCCAATCGGCGGAATAAAGGAAGTGACGGCATAGAACATCACTCTAGGAGCTTTATACCAATCAGCCCATGGAAAGGGACCGATGGCCTATGTACTCCCTAATAATAATAATAATAATAATAATAATAATAATAATAATAATGATAATAATAATAATAATAGTGCTTCTCTGTCAATGGCTGATGCATTTCTGCACATGCGCCTCCATCGTCTCACCCGTGAGGGGAGTACGAAGAATTGACGATAGGCTCTAATGACTCCCCCGCAAGGGCAGTTCCAACACTTCCAGACGGACCGGTATGTTCAATGAAAATACTGGTCCAGACGGACCGGTATGTTCAATGAAAATACTGGTGGCACCGACGGGAATCGAACTGGCGACAGGGCCCAGATGGTAGAACTTGACCACTGGGCTATCACGGTGTCCAAAATAATAATAATAATAATAATAATAATAATAATAACTAGGGGCTGCGCCAACACCTGAAAGGATGGTTTAACGGTGCGCTTCGCGCACCAAACCCCGCCAGCCCCACTTCTTATCACTTTTTGGAGGGCCCCCCCGGACCCCCCCCCCCCCCCCCCCCCCCCCCCCCCCCCCTCCCGCCCCCTTTCCCTTCGACAGGGTACGTTGAATTTCCGGAGGTGCCGCAAAGGGCGCCTGGTGGCAGAAGACCTCATTTTTCTGGTGTGCGGGTGCCACCCGCGACCAGAACGGGTACGTACAATCGCAGGGCTCCCCCGGACCCCCCCTTTCCCTTCGACAGGGTACGTTGAATTGCCGGAGGTGCCGCAAAGGGCGCCTGGTGGCACAAGACCTCAATTTTCAGGTGTGGGTGCCACCCGCGACCAGAACGGGTATGTACAATCGCCGGGCTGGGGTCCCGGGGGGAGGGCCCCCCGGACCCCCCTGCCCCGTCGACAGGGTACGTTCAATTGCCGGAGGCACCGGCAAGTGCTGCTAAAAAACAAGGAAATTTGGCATTCAGGACACTCCCCTAACGCAAATATTTGCGTGAATTCCAAAAACTATGTCAACATCAACATCGAGTCTGGGGCTAGCCAACCTGCCAATATGAGCTCCCAACTCCTCCCGGTTCCCACAAACCATATAGGCATGGGGGTGCAAAAAAAAGGCCAAAAAAAACAAAGAATTTTCGCATTCAGGACACTCCCCTAACGCAAATATTTGCGTGAATTCCAAAGAAATTATATCAACATCAACATTGAGTCTGGGGCTAGCCACCCTGTCATTATGAGCCCCCAACTCCTCCTGGTTCACACAAACCATGATTTATAGGGACAGGGGTGCGAAAAAAAACAAGGAAATTTGGCATTAAGGACACTGCCCTAACGCAAATATATGCGTGAATTCCAAAAAATCATATCAGCATCAACATGGAGTCTGGGGCTAGCCACCCTGCAAATATGAGCTCCCAACTCCTCCTCGTACCCACAAACCATGATTTATAGGGATAGGGGTGCGGAAATGGTTGAGGATATGCCATTAGCTGCATCAGTACGCCTCAGATATAGTATTATTATTATTATTACATTATTACTATAATTATTATTATTATTATTATTATTATTATTATTATTATTATTATTATTTTGGACACCGTGATAGCCCAGTGGTCAAGTTCTACCATCTGGGCCCTGTCGCCAGTTCGATTCCCGTCGGTGCCACCAGTATTTTCATTGAACATACCGCCCCGTCTGGACCAGTATTTTCATTGAACATACCGGTCCGTCTGGAAGTGTTGGAACTGCCCTTGCGGGGGTGTCATTAGAGCTTATCGTCAATTCTTCGTACTCCCCTCACGGGTGAGACGATGGAGGCGCATGTGCAGAAATGCATCAGCCATTGACAGAGAAGCACTATTATTATTATTATTATTATTATTATTATTATTATTGTGGCACCGCGATAGCCCAGTGGTTAAGGTCTACCATCTGGGACCTGTCGCCAGTTCGATTCCCGTCGGTGCCAGTATTTTCAAAAGATATTTTCTTTGAAAGTATTGGTCTGTCTGGAAGGCTTGGAGCTGCCTTGCGGGAGTGTCAGTAGAGCCTATCGTCAAATCTTCGTACTCCCCTCGCGGGTGAGACGATGGAGGCACATGTGCAGAAATGCATTCGCCATGACTGAGAAGCACTATTATTATTATTATTATTATTATTATTATTATTATTATTATTATTATTATTATTATTATTACGGACACCGTGATAGCCCAGTGGTCAAGTTCTACCATCTGGGCCCTGTCGCCAGTTCGATTCCCGTCGGTGCCACCAGTATTTTCATTGTACATACCGATCCGTCTGGACCAGTATTTTCATTGAACATACCGGCCCGTCTGGAAGTGTTGGAACTGCCCTTGCGGGGGTGTCATTAGAGCTTATCGTCAATTCTTCGTACTCCCCTCACGGGTGAGACGATGGAGGCGCATGTGCAGAAATGCATCAGCCATTGACAGAGAAGCACTATTATTATTATTATTATTATTATTATTATCCCTGAAAGGTGTTGGAGGAGGGGGTGGGGGGTTTGGGGGGAAGGGGGAAAATGAAAATTGTGCACCCCCCCCCCCCCACCCCCTCCAATACCCTTGTTCGAGGTCCTCCACCCCCCCGTGTCAGTCTCTCGCCTGATGATCGGGGCCACCGATGGAGCTCCTGAGGGCAAGACTGCACTAAGCCGAGGTTATTCCGCAGTCCCAGCAACCTCTTGCAAGACGTCACCGAATGTGCAAGTGCATACACCAAGCGCGGTTGCTAGAGCTGCCTCGAAACCCCACCCATAACAATCTGGTGTCTGCTGGGTCCTGGGCTATCAACCAGCATATGCGGAGTTTAAGATCTTTTACGCGCGCAACGACCCTCCTCCCCAGCATCTACCACCAAAGGGTTATGAGTTGGCGTCACAGTTTAACGCCTTGAGGCCATTGGGCTGGAACTCTGTTTAGCAAGTGTGACTAGGTTTTTTCATCGGGATTTCCCTCAAATATGTCACAGTCAACACTCCAAGGCAGATTACTATATCTGAGGCGTACTGATGCAGCTAATGGCATATCCTCAACGGACATAAGCCTCCAATACCCTTGTTCGAGGTCCTCCACCCCCCCGTGTCAGTCTCTCGCCTGATGATCGGGGCCACCGATGGAGCTCCTGAGGGCAAGACTGCACTAAGCCGAGGTTATTCCGCAGTCCCAGCAACCTCTTGCAAGACGTCACCGAATGTGCAAGTGCATACACCAAGCGCGGTTGCTAGAGCTGCCTCGAAACCCCACCCATAACAATCTGGTGTCTGCTGGGTCCTGGGCTATCAACCAGCATATGCGGAGTTTAAGATCTTTTACGCGCGCAACGACCCTCCTCCCCAGCATCTACCACCAAAGGGTCATGAGTTGGCGTCACAGTTTAACGCCTTGAGGCCATTGGGCTGGAACTCTGTTTAGCAAGTGCGACTAGGTTTTTTCATCGGAATAATAATAATAATAATAATAATAATAATAATAATAATAATAGTAAT
>WBZZ01005046.1:65000-75000 GCA_019918135.1 Paulinella micropora
TCTCCCTCTCTCTCTATCTCTCTCTCTCTCTCCCTCCCTCCCTCCCTCTCTCTCTCTCTCTCTCTCTCTCTCTCTCTCTCTCTCTATCTCTCCTTTCTTTCTCTCCTCTCTTGCTCTCTCCTTCTCTCTGTTTCTTTCTTTAAGCTACCGAGGTTAAAACAAAAGTTTAGATGTAAGCTAAGAGAAGTTATCAGCGAAAGCATCAAAAGGCATTGTATGCTTCAAGCATTCATATTGATATTATGATTTTGGTCTTATTGTCGGTGTAACTAGAAAGAAAAAAGAAAAAATTGCTCTCTCCTTCTCTCTGTTTCTTTCTTTAAGCTACCGAGGTTAAAACAAAAGTTTAGATGTAAGCTTAGAGAAGTTATCAGCGAAAGCATCAAAAGGCATTGTGTGCTTCAAGCATTGATATTGATATTATGATTTTGGTCTATTGTCGGTGTAACTAGAAAGGGGGAAGGAAAAGGGAGAGAGAGAGAGAGAGAGAAGAAAGGGGAGGGGGCAGGGGGGGGGGGGGGGGGGCGGGCGGGGTGGTTGTTGTCATGGAACAGAAATCCCTGCTTTCTCATAAATTTCTGACTCTCTCGATCTCTCTAACTCTCAATGTAAAACCAAATTTTTATCTCTCTCTCTCTCTCTTTCTCTCTCTCTCTCTTCCTATCTCCCTCTCTCTCCCTCTTTCTTTCTATCTATCTATCTATCTATCTATCTATCTATCTATCTATCTACCTACCTACCTATCTATCTATCTGTCTGTCTGTCTATCTGTCTATTTATCTATCTATTTATCTATCTATCTATCTATCTATCTATCTATCTTTCTATCTATCTATCTATCTATCCATCTACCTACCTACCTACCTACCTACCTACCTATCTATCTATCTATCTATCTATCTATCTATCTATCTATCTATCTATCTATCGATTGATCGATTGATCGATTGATCTATTGATCTATTGATCTATTGATCTATTGATCTATCTGTCTATCTATCTATCTATCTATCTATCTATCTATCTATCTATCTATCTAGGATCTAGGTATCTAGGTATCTAGGTACCTAGCTACCTACCTACCTACCTACCTCTTGTCTACCTGTCTATCTGCCTATCTGTCTATGCTAGTCTATTCTAGTCTATTCTAGTCTATTCTTCTATTCTGGTCTATTCTATTCTATTCTATTCTGTTCTGTTCTGTTCTATCTACCTACTTATCTATCTATCTATCTATCTATCTATCTAGATAATCTACCTACCTATCTATCTATCTATCTATCTATCTATCTATCTATCTATCTATCTATCTATCTATCTATCTATCTATCCTATCCTACCTACCTATCTATCTATCTATCTATCTATCTATCTATCTTTATACTAGACTGTCGAACAGTCTCGAAACTCCATCTGCTTACTGGGTCCTCTGTAATGGAGGTGGGAGCTCGTTCTGCAAGGGGCGCTTATGGAACGAGCCCTGGCCCCGCCTGGTACTAGGGAGCTTTGGTATCGCCTGTATCAGTCCCTTCCGTGCAAACATCACGGCTTAGCTGGGCATCGGGTTAATACTTTACCCACAGACTTCCTTGGTTGACGAAATCAGAAGCTCCTTTTTTCTGACATTAGTCGATATCTCATCAGTTGATCTCATCACTTACTCCACGGAGTGAACCAAGGCCACTTGAGGTGTCACTGACCCTCCCTTGGGCTTGGTTTTTTGAAATGGGTGCCATCTGTCGACAGACAGAGAATTAGGGGATGGTGTGGGTGTGCTGGGCCCGTGGTGGGGTGCCTTATGTGTGCCTAGCCATACGCGTATAAGTCACATGCCGAAATAGCGACGGGAAGCACAATCCTGTTCCCTCAGGAAGCCCTTTCTCGCTTGTTGAGCCCGGAATAAAACCCACAGTGCTCTGTCGGTTTATACTAGACTGTCGAACAGTCTCGAAACTCCATCTGCTTACTGGGTCCTCTGTAATGGAGGTGGGAGCTCGTTCTGCAAGGGGCGCTTATGGAACGAGCCCTGGCCCCGCCTGGTACTAGGGAGCTTCGGTATCGCCTGTATCAGTCCCTTCCGTGCAAACATCACGGCTTAGCTGGGCATCGGGTCAATACTTTACAGACTTCCTTGGTTGACGAAATCAGAAGCTCCTTTTTTCTGACATTAGTCGATATCTCATCAGTTGATCTCATCACTTACTCCACGAAGTGAACCAAGGCCACTTGAGGTGTCACTGACCCTCCCTTGGGCTTGATGTTTTGAAATGGGTGCCATCTGTCGACAGACAGAGAATTAGGGGATGGTGTGGGTGTGTTGGGCCCGTGGTGGGGTGCCTTATGTGTGCCTAGCCATACGCCTATGAGTCACATGCCGAAATAGCGACGGGAAGCACAATCCTGTTCCCTCAGGGTGCCCTTTCTCGCTTGTTGAGCCCGGAATAAAACCCACAGTGCTCTGTCGGTTTATACTAGACTGTCGAACAGTCTCGAAACTCCATCTGCTTACTGGGTCCTCTGTAATGGAGGTGGGAGCTCGTTCTGCAAGGGGCGCTTATGGAACGAGCCCTGGCCCCGCCTGGTACTAGGGAGCTTTGGTATCGCCTGTATCAGTCCCTTCCGTGCAAACATCACGGCTTAGCTGGGCATCGGGTCAATACTTTACAGACTTCCTTGGTTGACGAAATCAGAAGCTCCTTTTTTCTGACATTAGTCGATATCTCATCTATCTATCTATCTCCTCTTTTTCTTATCTCTGTATACCTTCTTAAGTTTCGGCCTTGGAGGAGGCGATTTTGCTGGTCTAGTCGACATGGTGAGCCTTGGAGGAGGCGTTTTTGCTGGTCTAGTCGACATGCTGAGCTAGTTCTTTCCTCCTCCAGCTTCTTTTCCTACAAAAGAATTCATGATGTCACGTTTGGCACCACCACAGACGTGTTTATTGTGGATAATAAACCTTTGGACCGTTGCAAATTTTCTTTTTTGCGGTGAAAACCAAGTCTTTTATTTGCGGTGAAAACAAGTTCAAGTTGTGGGTGTGAAGGCAGATGAGAAAGAGTATTCTAGTGATAAACTTGCCACATGCGCCCTACAGCCTGATTCAAAAGAATCTCTTAGGACTTGTCTACGACATGCCAGTGAGATAGCTACCATAGAAGCTGAACACTTGAAAGGGGGAAAAAAATTCTTCTTTATCTTTTGTTCTTCTTTGTTTCCTCTTTTTCTTTCCTCATTAAACCTTGCTTACTGTAAAAAAAAAAAAAAAAAAAAAAAAAAAAAAAAACCTTGTGTTTGTTTGTTTGTGTTTGCTTTTGGTGTTTTGTCGCTGCCTCTGTTGTTGTCTTTTTGTATTGTTTTTGTTTCTTTTGTTTCGTTTGTTTTTTTGTTTCTTTTGTTTTTTTGTTTCTGTTCCCTTTTGTGCTTTGTTTTTAATCATTCTTCGTAGTTTTTCTTCGTTCTCTATTCTTTTCCTTGTTTTTTCTTTTTCTCTTTGTCCCTTCTTTCTTTCTTTCTTTCTTCCTTCCTTCCTTCCTTCCTTCCTTCCTTCTTTCTTTCTTTCTTTCTTTCTGTCTTTCTTTCTTTCTTTCTTTCTGTCTTTCTTTCTTTCTTTCTTTCTTCTCTTTCTTTTCTCGTCCATTTTACTCTTTCCAGGAGCTTTCTGTCGAACCTTAGTTCCAGATTTCCTTATGAGCTTGTACTGTCGTTCCTTGGAACCAGAATTCATTTGAATTAAGCTCTTCTTTATTTTTTTCCGTCTCTTTCGAATTCTCATTACAGCTTGCTTACTGAAAAAAAAAATTATTACTATTATTATTATCACTATTATTATTATTTTTTATTATTATTATTATTATTATTATTATTATTATTATTGGACACCGTGATAGCCCAGTGGTCAAGTTCTACCATCTGGGCCCTGTCGCCAGTTCGATTCCCGTCGGTGCCACCAGTATTTTCATTGAACATACCGATCCGTCTGGACCAGTATTTTCATTGAACATACCGGCCCGTCTGGAAGTGTTGGAACTGCCCTTGCGGGGGTGTCATTAGAGCTTATCGTCAATTCTTCGTACTCCCCTCACGGGTGAGACGATGGAGGCGCATGTGCAGAAATGCATCAGCCATTGACAGAGAAGCACTATTATTATTATTATTATTATTATTATTATTATTATTATTATTATTATTATTATTATTATTATTATTATTATTATTATTATTATTATTATTATTATCTAGGGAGTACATAGGCCATCGGTCCTTTCCATGGGCTGATTGGTATAAAGCTCCTAGAGTAATGTTCTATGCCGTCACTTCCTTTATTCCACCGATTGGTGTGGAGACTTTCCTTATGAAATGGAGGACTGGATGCACATGGCCTTTTGGCTCAGCAATTGGCAGGAGATACACTATTATTATTATTATTATTGTTATTGTTATTATTATTATTATTATTATTATTATTATGGACACCGTGATAGCCCAGTGGTCAAGTTCTACCATCTGGGCCCTGTCGCCAGTTCGATTCCCGTCGGTACCACCAGTATTTTCATTGAACATACCGGTCTATTTCTGGACCAGTATTTTCATTGAACATACCGGCCCGTCTGGAAGTGTTGGAACTGCCCTTGCGGGGGTGTCATTAGAGCTTATCGTCAATTCTTCGTACTCCCCTCACGGGTGAGACGATGGAGGCGCATGTGCAGAAATGCATCAGCCATTGACAGAGAAGCACTATTATTATTATTATTATTATTATTATTATTATTATTATTATTATTATTATTATTATTATTATTATTATTATTATTTTTTTGTTAGTATTTCATCAATTTGGGTTTTTTTTAAAGGGGGGGGGATATTTAAATAAAAGGGGGGGGATATATATATATATATATATATATATACATATATATATATACATATATATATAATAGTGCTTCTCTGTCAATTGCGAATGCATTTCTGCACATGTGCCTCCATCGTCTCACCCGCGAGGGGAGTACGAAGATTTGACGATAGGCTCTACTGACACTCCCGCAAGGCAGCTGCAAGCCTTCGAGACAGACCAATACTTTCAAA
This sequence comes from Paulinella micropora, assembly GCA_019918135.1. Taxonomy (NCBI): domain Eukaryota; phylum Cercozoa; class Imbricatea; order Euglyphida; family Paulinellidae; genus Paulinella; species Paulinella micropora. The sequence goes on from WBZZ01005046.1 coordinate 70,083, forward strand.
GAAAATATCCTTTGAAAATACTGGCACCGACGGGAATCGAACTGGCGACAGGTCCCAGATGGTAGACCTTAACCACTGGGCTATCGCGGTGCCACTAATAATAATAATAATAATAATAATAATAATAATAATAATAATAATAGTGCTTCTCTGTCAATGGCTGATGCATTTCTGCACATGCGCCTCCATCGTCTCACCCGTGAGGGGAGTACGAAGAATTGACGATAAGCTCTAATGACACCCCCGCAAGGGCAGTTCCAACACTTCCAGACGGGCCGGTATGTTCAATGAAAATACTGGTTCAGAAATAGACCGGTATGTTCAATGAAAATACTGGTGGCACCGACGGGAATCGAACTGGCGACAGGGCCCAGATGGTAGAACTTGACCACTGGGCTATCACGGTGTCCATAATAATAATAATAATAATAATAATAATAATAATAATAATAATAATAATAATAATAATAATAATAATAATAATAATAATAATAGTGCTTCTCTGTCAATGGCTGATGCATTTCTGCACATGCGCCTCCATCGTCTCACCCGTGAGGGGAGTACGAAGAATTGACGATAAGCTCTAATGACACCCCCGCAAGGGCAGTTCCAACACTTCCAGACGGGCCGGTATGTTCAATGAAAATACTGGTCCAGAAATAGACCGGTATGTTTAATGAAAATACTGGTGGCACCGACGGGAATCGAACTGGCGACAGGGCCCAGATGGTAGAACTTGACCACTGGGCTATCACGGTGTCCAATAATAATAATAATAATAATAATAATAATAATAATAATAATAATAATAATAATAATAATAATAGTGCTTCTCTGTCAATGGCTGATGCAAATCTGCACATGCGCCTCCATCGTCTCACCCGTGAGGGGGAGTACGAAGAATTGACGATAGGCTGTAATGACACCCCCGCAAGGGCAGTTCCAACACTTCCAGACGGACCGGTATGTTCAATGAAAATACTGGTGGCACCGACGGGAATCGAACTGGCGACAGGGCCCAGATGGTAGAACTTGACCACTGGGCTATCACGGTGTCCATAATAATAATAATAATAATAATAATAATAATAATAATAATAATAATAATAATAATAACTGCGGGACTCAGTTAGCATTTTGTTCTAATTTGGATCTCCTTCTCTTTCTCTCTGACCTGGTTTTCTTGCCATTTCCTTTCTTATTTTTTCTTTATCATTATTATTATTATTATTATTATTATTATTATTATTATTATTATTATTATTATTACTATTATTAGGGAGTACATAGGCCATCGGTCCTTTCCATGGGCTGATTGGTATAAAGCTCCTAGAGTAATGTTCTATGCCGTCACTTCCTTTATTCCACCGATTGGTGTGGAGACTTTCCTTATGGAATGGAGGACTGGATGCACATGGCCTTTTGGCTCAGCAATTGGCAGGAGATACACTATTACTATTATTATTATTATTATTATTATTATTATTATTATTGTCCTTTTTAATGGGCTGATTGGTATAAATCTCCTAGAGTAATGTTCTATGCCGTCACTTCCTTTATTCCACCGATTGGTGTGGAGACTTTCCTTATGGAATGGAGGACTGGATGCACATGGCCTTTTGGCTCAGCAATTGGCAGGAGATACATACATACATATTATTATTATTATTATTATTATTATTATTATTATTATTATTATTATTATTATTATTATTATTATTATTATTATTAGGGAGTACATAGGCCATCGGTCCTTTCCATGGGCTGATTGGTATAAAGCTCCTAGAGTAATGTTCTATGCCGTCACTTCCTTTATTCCACCGATTGGTGTGGAGACTTTCCTTATGGAATGGAGGACTGGATGCACATGGCCTTTTGGCTCAGCAATTGGCAGGAGATACACTATTATTATTATTATTATCATTATTATTATTATTATTATGGAGGGGTGCACAGTATGGCACCCCACGGGAAGAGGAGGTGGTTGGGCCTCTTCCCCACTGGTTTCGAGGCTATGTCGTTGTGTTGGCTCCGAGGCTATGTTGTTGTGTTGGTTCCGAGGCTATGTTGTTGTGTTGGTTCCGAGGCTCTGTTGTTGTGTGGGTTCCGAGGCTATGTCGATGTGGGTTCCGAGGCTATGTTGTTGTGTTGGTTCCGAGGCTCTGTTGTTGTGTGGGTTCCGAGGCTATGTCGATGTGGGTTCCGAGGCTATGTTGTTGCGTTGGTTCCGAGGCCATGTCGTTTTGTTTTTTATAAGACATACACCACGTGGGATCAAAGGGGTATTTACATTCCGAGATCTAGGGGTGGTGACGGGTTTCGAGGCGTCCCAGACACTTACCTCAAAACGTCCTCATGCGCTGGCAGACCGCATGAAATGTCTGCTACCCCTGTGAGTACCTCCATGCGGGACCTACCCAGTCTCGTGGAGCTCTCACGCGGGGAAGATCAATCATTTGTAGTTGATTTCCTGCAAGGTACCCGACACTGTGCGGGTAGTAGGGACTTCCTTTTGGGGCCTTCTATGCAGGATGGTTAGAGTCACTCTTCCCTCCCCAACATACTCACTGTAGTCCCTGTTGGGTCGAGGGATGGAGGCGCATGGCCCTCGGGCTCAGCATGACAGATCAAAATATATATATATATATTATTATTATTATTATTATTGTTACTATTATTGACACCGTGATAGCCCAGTGGTCAAGTTCTACCATCTGGGCCCTGTCGCCAGTTCGATTCCCGTCGGTGCCACCAGTATTTTCATTGAACATACCGGCCCGTCTGGAAGTGTTGGAACTGCCCTTGCGGGGGTGTCATTAGAGCTTATCGTCAATTCTTCGTACTCCCCTCACGGGTGAGACGATGGAGGCGCATGTGCAGAAATGCATCAGCCATTGACAGAGAAGCACTATTATTGTTATTATTATTATTATTATTATTATTATTATTATTATTATTATTATTATTATATAATTATTATTAAGGGAGTACATAGGCCATCGGTCCCTTTCCATGGGCTGATTGGTATAAAGCTCCTAGAGTAATGTTCTATGCCGTCACTTCCTTTATTCCACCGATTGGTGTGGAGACTTTCCTTATGGAATGGAGGACTGGATGCACATGGCCTTTTGGCTCAGCAATTGGCAGGAGATACATTATTATATACTTATTATTATTATTATTATTACCATTATTATTGTTTTTATCTTTATTATTCTTTTACCTTTATTATTTTTATCATTATTTATATTATATTTATCCTTATTATTATTATTATTATTATTATTATTATTATTATTATTATTATTATTATTATTATTATTATTATTATTATTATTATTATTATGGACACCGTGATAGCCCAGTGGTCAAGTTCTACCATCTGGGCCCTGTCGCCAGTTCGATTCCCGTCGGTGCCACCAGTATTTTCATTTGAACATACCGGTCCGTCTGGAAGTGTTGGAACTGCCCGTGCGGGGGTGTCATTAGAGCCTATCGTCAATTCTTCGTACTCCCCTCACGGGTGAGACGATGGAGGCGCATGTGCAGATTTGCATCAGCCATTGACAGAGAAGCACTATTATTATTATTATTATTATTATTATTATTATTATTATTGTCGGTGCCACCAGTATTTTAATTGAACATACCGGTCCGTCTGAAAGTGTTGGAACTGCCCTTGCGGGGGTGTCATTACAGCCTATCGTCAATTCTTCGTACTCCCCTCACGGGTGAGACGATGGAGGCGCATGTGCAGAAATGCATCAGCCATTGACAGAGAAGCACTATTATTATTATTATTATTATTATTATTATTATTATTATTATTATTATTACTATTACTATTATCATTATCATAAAGCTCCTAGAGTAATGTTCTATGCCGTCACTTCCTTTATTCCACCGATTGGTGTGGAGACTTTCCTTATGGAATGGAGGACTGGATGCACATGGCCTTTTGGCTCAGCAATTGGCAGGAGATACACTATTATCATTATCATTTTATTATTATTATTATTATTATTATTATTTCCGTCTGGAAGTGTTGGAACTGCCCTTGCGGGGGTGTCATTACAGCCTATCGTCAATTCTTCGTACTCCCCTCACGGGTGAGACGATGGAGGCGCATGTGCAGAAATGCATCAGCCATTGACAGAGAAGCACTATTATTATTATTATTATTATTATTATTATTATTATTATTATTATTATTATTATTATTATTGGACACCGTGATAGCCCAGTGGTCAAGTTCTACCATCTGGGCCCTGTCGCCAGTTCGATTCCCGTCGGTGCCACCAGTATTTTCATTGAACATACCGGTCCGTCTGGACCAGTATTTTCATTGAACATACCGGTCCGTCTGGAAGTGTTGGAACTGCCCTTGCGGGGGTGTCATTACAGCCTATCGTCAATTCTTCGTACTCCCCCTCACGGGTGAGACGATGGAGGCGCATGTGCAGAAATGCATCAGCCATTGACAGAGAAGCACTATTATTATTATTATTATTATTATTATTATTATTACTACTACTACTACTAGTATTATTATTATTATCTTTACTGTTATTTTGATCTTTGTTTTTTTTTATATTTTTTGTTCTTTATATTTTATTACTATTATTCCCTTTTTTAAATTTTTCCTTCCTTTCTCTCTTGATCTGTTTCCTTTTCGCTTTTCTGATTTTCTGCTGCCTGTTAGGTTTGGGTTTGTTCTAGCATGGCTCACCTGTATGTTCATGGTTGTGGCTTGTGGAGTTTCTTCTGGTCTATTAGGGGGGTGGGGTGCGGAGTGGTTTGGCTCGACTTGCTTGCTTGAGGCTGCATGTCTGTGAGGTTGCCAGGCTTGGGCCTGTCCTTATGGATATTGCAGCACTCGGCATAATCGCGTCGCAACTACGCCACGTCGAGCCTTACT